>JAECUM010001046.1:0-141120 GCA_016617855.1 Megalonaias nervosa | reverse complement strand
AAAAATTAAAAACAATTGTCACCAATTCGTTAAAATCCCATGAATGATCACTGTGAATGCTGAGTAATTTCACTGCAAACAAAGTTGCTATTTCCGCTAAAGAAACTAGGTCAGTTAACACCTGACAAATCATCTACCGTATATGTAAGGTTTAATTACCATGATTAAATTAAAAGAAGAAATAAAATAAAATATACAATGCAGTATATGTGTCCCCCCCCCCAAAGTAATTCAGAATAAGTAATTTCATTCAGTAAACAGTGTTACCTGCCTTAAGACTTAAACCTAAGGAAAAAAGGTGCAACATTAAAAGTGGGGAAAACATTTGCCACATGTACGGTAATTTGTGACTGCAGATATAAACTGTCAAAATGAAGTCCTGCAGGCGTCGTAAGTTACAACAAAATAGGGAATCGTTTACTTGCCAATCAATTGCTGTTGCTTACGTACACACAGTCGAACATGGTCCGAACGGCTGTCCTTTTCACAAGATAAACACAAGGATAAGGATTAACTGTTAATTAGTCACACTGGCTTTATTGCTTGCGTTTAAGTTAAAACTTTAGCTATTTTTGCAGTTTAGCCACAGCTGACCAGAATATGAGAAAGGGGCTTGTCCAGCGGGATTATAAGGCGTATCATGGGGATAAATGGCGCGTCCCTTGTGCGCTAGCACACTGGGCAAGGGGGTGGGGTCAACAGTCGCCTCCCCCCAATTTCTATTGTCAGCCAGTTAATGTAAAACTTTGATTTTATACCTGACCTCTTTTCTTTTAATCGCTGCTATTTAAACTGCCCAAGAGATAGTTTTATGGCAGTTCCAAACATTACAGATTACCGTTTATACATGCTACATATCAACGGCATAGTCTGAAATTTTATTTATTTTTTTAAAATTTTTTTTACTTATTTATTTTTTTTAAAATTTTTGTTCAAGATTACTGAAAATTGTGTTTTCTAGAAACACGACCGTGTCAGGGGTCTAGAATCTTATTTTTAGCATAGCTTCCATTTCATTAAAATCAGATCTCAATTTCACCTAGGACAGCGGTAATTTGATTTAGATTGTGCCGTTTTTATGGCACGTATGTCAACCTCTTGAAAATACATTTACTCATTTCCTCAGGCAAACACTTTTTTTTTCGACAAGCCCGACGGGCACCTCACTTTATGTGCCCGAACTAAAATTAGAGGGACCCCGGGTGTCGGGCTATCGAATTTTTTTGGGGCACTGCTGGTGTAGATGAAAGATCTGTGAATTGATTGTTGCATTTTGTGGTCACTTACTCGGCCTTCTGCCTATTTTCGTAACTCACACGTTTAACACTTTTCCCAGGATTTTAAATATCCAACAGTATGTCTGGAACAGCCCCAACTCTTAGCCTAGGCCTAGCATCTGCGTAGCCTAGAGCGGCCATTTTCTCAGGATCCCTCTCGTAACATTCCCAGTGCCGGATTAAACCCTGTGGAGGCCCCTAGGCAGTCGAAATCTCGGCCACCCACCCCCCCCCCTCGCAAATTATCTCCTAATACATGAAGATCAAACCAATTCAGTATTATTTTAATCCGTTGTCGCGGGGCCTCTAAAAGGCGTGGGGCCCATAGGCCGGTGCCTAAGCTGCCTATATAGTAATCCGGCACTGAACATTCCTTTGAGAAATGTAATGAGCACAGAGTGCTGTATGGTGTTTGAAAGCGACTCGCTTGCAATAATATATCCGTACTTTCTTTATGTCTTTATCTTTTGGAAAAGAAAAAAAAAAAATTGTCCACAGCCTTTTCTTAATGTGCCATTACACCCGTAAGCAACGCAAAATGACATTGTCTTTTACGCTGGCAACTGCCAGTCGGGATGCTGGAGTTGCTACTATGACGTCCCATCACAAAAAGTAACCGAATAGGCGCGGGAATTTTGCATTCGAGGTCACGGAAATTCAGCGCCTTGAAGATATGCCAATATTTAAATATTGGCATTACGGTCGCAGATGATACTTAAGAATAATGTTTTCTTCTATACTACTTTTATTATTATTCTATATTTCCACTGATTTCTAGTCTCCTTTAAGGATAAGTGCACAATAAAGCTAATTAGCAGAGTGCGCTGGACTGCGCACAAAAATGTATTCAGTTGTGGCTGGTTCAGGTACAAACTTTAGGAGGGTAAAGGAGTTCCCCGGTCTGGTGTTAAGTGGATCTCCGGCACGATATGTAAAATGTCTTCTTGAGAGAGGCGAATTAACAAAAACAACCAATCTGATCCTGTCCAGAAAACATCGTGTGACACCAGTGTTACACCGATGCACCAAGGTGAGTTTGTCCCATTTGACACCAAGCGACGAACTTTCCCAGATGAAATCACCACTTACGAGTACGGGAACCACGCGATTATAAATCAACACACGATTTCATAATGAATCTTTGATGAAGCTCTGTATTCCCGGGAGCGATTTTTAATTACTCTAGTTGACTTCAGGAGCCATATGAGAGTTGATTAGGTCATTGATTGTAAATGTATGCATGTATTATACGGGGTCTGTAGAATGACGTTGCCCGTCTTCAAGGTGCCCGATGCATACATATACTGAATCATATATATTCCCAGCGAGTCGAACAAAGGAGGTTGTAAAATAGTTTTATATCGAACGTCTACAGTCTACGGTCTTCTGTCGAATTAAAGTAATTTTTCTCCATCTTTCAACCCAGCTATGCGCTTAATTTCTTTATTCAACGCTGTCATAACCGAGCGAAGACTCCAAACACACTTCTTCAGGACAAATATATAACACAGTTCATATTTATTCAAGTCCTTTGCAGAAGGGAATCTTCAAAGTCTCTATGATGTACTCTTGTAAATCACATTTAAATATGAATGTAGAAAAAGTCCCAGTTTGTTACTATCAAAGAGAAATGCTGTCACACATAATGCATACAAAACTTTGATTTGGTGTTAAGTGTGTGTGTGTGTGTGTGTGTGTGTGTGTGTGTGTGTGTGTGTGTGTGATTTAGATTTTAAACGTAACTTTAACAGTCTGAATCATATCACTACGATGTCTGCAGAGTGGCAGTTTATTGTGATGTCAAGCACTGGGGCATCATGTCGTAGACACGTGGCATCATATCCCACCCAGACACATTATCCTGTCACCAGACCGACCAGTCCTGACACTAAACTGTTAATGTTGAGCGCCTAGCGAGGCAGGTGCAAGTACCATTTTTATGTATTTTGTGCGATTCGGCCTAGGTTAGAATACGCGACCTCATGCATTTGAGGCAGACGCTCTAACCACTTAGGCAACCGGTGGAGCGGTGTTTATCAAACGACGATATTTTCAAATATAAATGTCATCAAAAAATACATGTTCATGCTGTGGACAATAAATCTGAAAGCATTTTGTGACTGCACACAATATGTTATCCTCAGAAACCGAACAATAGGAATACTGACCTGTCTTATAGATAATACCACGTTATTAGTGGAGAACAACAGACGATCGTCTGAGGTCAACGAGAACTTGAAGGCGGTCCAAATCCATACAGCTGTTTTATCATTACCTATGTATTTACTTTAAGCTGATATATCTCCGGTAGGTTTTTATTGTACAGTTTGTAACATATGAGTTCCCACCGCTCAATAAATGTCGACATTTTCTTGTTTGGTCGATAGCTTCTTTTCCATTGGTTATTTGCAACATGTTTTTGTTGTAAAACTGTGCATGTTACAATCTTATCTTTTTATAATCGTACATGTTCATTTCCTCTTCATTCTTCATTACCGTGTTTCAATGTTTGAAATATTAACATATTATGAATTCAGTAAAATTATATACTATTGTTAATGACGAGAGAGCTCGAGAAAAGCTTATGCTGGTTGCTCAGTCCTCTTGATTTCTTTTTTCTATCTATCTATCTATCTATCTATCTATCTATCTATCTATCTCTTTCAACCCAGTTTTGAATCAGGTATATAAACAAGAAAATTTTGTTCTTGAGTTTGGTTATGTTAATGATGTTTTCAAATCTTACCGACTCTACCTGTCTTAGGTTAAGTTAAAAGACGCCAGTGTACCTAAATTATATATATATATATATATATATATATATATATATATATATATATATATATATATGTTTTATGAAGTTTAAATCGTGGCGCTTACTTAAAACTCATTCAGCCAGGATATATAAGAGACGAATTCAAATGGACAGGGAGCCAGTCTAGATAGCAACAAACACGTAGGCGTGAATAAATCTAGTGATAATTGGTCTTTAATGTATTAATTGTTGGGACCGCATACCAAAACCTAATAACCAAGTAAACATTGTTCCGGCTATTTTATCACTTCCCACTGGATTGAACAAGGAACACAACTTGCCAAACAATTAGAATGGCCAACTGATTTAAACAAGCGAGTGCTAAAATTCAAGAAGTGATTTGGTTTCACTTTTGAGTATGGCTTTTAATCTATCAAAAGCTTCCTGACATTTTTCGGTCCAAAGAAACTTGTTTCTCTTACTTAACAAATTTGTCAGAGGTTCAGCAATATTGAAAAAATTGAAACAAAACTTTTTATAGTATCCGGCCATACCTCAAAATCGCATCAGTTGCATTTTACTGACAGGCACAGGAAAATCAGAGATAGCTTTAACTTTAGCGTCGATAGGTTTAACTTGACCATGTCCCACAATATGTCCTAGGAAAGTTACACAAGCACGACAGAAATCACGTTTAGATAAATTGATTGTCAAATTGCATCAGTGAGTCTTTCAAAGAATTTCTGGATCGTAGCTAGATTTCTTTTCCAAGTGTCGTTGTAGATGATGACATCATCAATGTAAGCATCGTAATTATCTAGACCAGAGGTAATCATATTCATCAAGCGTTGAAACGTACTTGGGGAACCCTTCATCCCGAACGGAATTACTTTATATTGATAGAATCCATGTGAAGTCACAAACGCCGAAATTTCATTCGATCTTCCCGTAAGTTGAATCTGCCAAAATCCTTTCAGATGGTCAAATTTGGTGACGTACTTGGCATTTCCAATTTTATCAATACAATCATCGATTCTTGGTAATGGAAATGAATCTGTTTTTGTCACACTGTTCACCTTCCTATAAGCAGTGCACATAAGGTTTCGGAACAAGTATGCATGGTGAACTCCAATCACTTTTACTGGGCTCTATGAAATCGTTCTCCAGCAAATACTGAACTTCCTTTTCCAAGTATTCCTGTTTGAGAGGGTTCATCCTGTATGGATGTTGTTTCACAGGTTTTGTATCTACAATTTCAACGTCATGAAAAATTTTGTTTGTTCCCGTAGGAATATCCGGAAAAAAGTGCTCATATTCGAATAATAACTGTTTAAGTTCATTTCTTGTTGTTGCAAATGTAAATGTTTCTGGTCTAGATCTTTCATTATTTCCGAATTCCGAAGATTTGTTGCTCCAAGATCAATGGAGTCCAATTGAATTTCTTCACTTAAATCCTCAGTTAGTAGGACATGTACAACTAAATTAATTGTAATAATTTACTTGGCTATCTCTTTCAATATACTAGTATTACATTAATTTATTTAGACCAGGGTACTATTATTACAATTTAACTCATTCATTTTGTTCTTTACTCTGTATGGGCCGTAAAATCTAATTTGAAAATAAATTTGAAGAATGACCAAGAGAAAATGAACTCTATTACAGGACTCAAATGTTCTCTCAAGTAAAGTTTTGTGAAACCATAGTTTCACTTTTGACTTGAATTGCTGAGTACCAAATTCAAGCATAATAAGCTGGAAAATTTCAGACAGAAAATTTGACCTTTGACCTAATTGAACAAATTTGGGAAGGCCAAATTCAATAAAAAAAACTTTATCAAAGCTTTTACTACAGTATTCCTCAAAGGAATTGTCTCTGGGAATTTTGTTGACGCACACATAATGGTCAACAAATATTGGTTGCCTGACTTGGTTTTAGGTAATGGACCAACACAATCTACCATAATTCTCCTAAATGGTTCGTCAAATGCAGGAATAGGATGCAGATGAGCCTTAGGTATGTTCTGATTGGGTTTTCCTACCATTTGACAAGTATGACAAGATCTACAAAATTTACAAACATCACTTTTGATTTTTGGCCAATAAAAGTGAGTCAAGGTCTTGTTATAAGTTTTATTTATCCCTAGATGACCAGCCAGAGGAGTTTCATGGGCCAAACTAAGTATTTCCTGTCTGTAAGATTTTGGAACTACAATCTGATAGTTCACTGACCACTCGTCATTAGCAGGTACCTGGAGAGGTCTCCATTTTCTCATAAGAATTCCATTTTTAATGAAATATCAGACAAGTACTTCAGGGGCTTCAGTTTCACTAATGGCCCTCTGAAACAAACAAGAGCTCTCAGGATCTTTTTCCTGTTCGACGACAAGTGATTGTCATTTATCACCCTGATTAGATAAAAGAGAATGAGTATTTAAAAGAGGTTCAATGTGATCAATGCCTTTTGATTCATCCAGATTAGAAGTGAAGTGACCTCATCAAAAGCCTGACCAATACATGTGTCAGCTAAAGGAATATTTTCCTTATCAAAATCATTCTCAAGAGCTTTCTTTGACATAGCTCTGGTAACTGCACAAGCTGGGTATAACTCATGGTATTCTTTTTCAATAGGATCAATTTTCTGATCCAAAGAAGGTTTGTCAGTTACAAGTGGATTAACCACAACCTTGTCTCAAGCTAGGTCGTTGCCTAGCAACAAATGAATCCCCTCAACGGGTAAATTAGACACTATTCCTACTGTCACAGGTCCTGAAACTAAGTCTGATGACAAATTAACAGAATGGAAAGAAACATTAACAAAGCCGCACTCTACTTCCTGAATGAGAACACTCTCATTAGAACAGGACTTCTCAGATAAAGGCAAAGTACCTGATAATTAAAGACTCTGAGAAGCTCCTGTATCCCTTAAAATTTTAATAGGGATATGGTTAGCTGAATCACCCAATATTGATATAGAACCCATCGACATGAATGGTTCATAATTCTCCATAATAAAATCAGACTGGGGTTTATTAGACCCAGCAAATGTATTGCTTTCAATACATGACCGTGACCTTGACCTCTTAGAAATAAAAGCATTTGGGATAGGTCTGTCTTGATTCTGATGCCTATATTTCAATTTAAAGCAATCAGAAATGACGTGTTCTTTTTTCTTGCAATAGGTACACGTAGGAATAGACAAAGATTTTGAATCAAGTTTATCAGAAGCTTGATTTTCAGAAGTTGTACCAGATTGATTTTTAGGAGGAATTGTATTGGGCTGGAATACCTTTCTACCAGTAGACTGCTGAGTGAATGATTTGCCTACAACAGAAACTTTATGTGTTAAGGAGTACTTATCAGCAGCAAGAGCAGCATTTTCCAAGGTTTCAATCTTGTGCTCTTCAAGATGATTCTTAATGACACTAGGGACACAGTTCTTAAACTCTTCAAGTAACACAAGCTGTTTGATATTTTCATAACCATGTTCAACTTTCTGGGTTAAGCACCATCTCTCAAATAACTGGGCTTTTTCTCTTGCAAATTCAACATAAGTTTGTCCAACTTCTTTTCTATAGTTTCTGAATTTTTGCCGATAAGTCTCAGGGACTAACGCATAACCATTTAAAATACACTCCTTAACCAAATCATAGTCAGTACTCTGTTGTACTGACAGGGATGCATAGATATTTCGGGCTTTGCCGAAAAATACACATTGCAATAATTGAGTCCAATGCTCCCTTGGTCATTTCAAATTTTCAGCAACTTTTTCAAAATAAATAAAATATTTGTCTACTTCCTTTTCACTTAAAGGGGGAACTAACCTAATATTTTTTATAATGTCAAAACTTGAATTTGTATGTGAAGTGGAAATGTGCTTTTCACTTGCCAGCTCAAATTCTTTCATTTTAATTTGAAATTCCTTTTCATCCTTCTCTTTTTGCATCTGTATGTGCATTTGTTCTTTTTGTAATTGTATTTGTTCTTTCTGTAATTCCATTTGCATTTGTTTATCTTTCTCCCTCTCCTGTCTCTCTCTCTTTTTCTCAAATCGTAATTTCATTGGTTTATTTTTCTCCCTCTCCTGTCTCTCTCTCTCTCTCCTTCTCTTCAAATTGCAATTTCATTTATCATTCTCTCTTTCCTGTCTCTCTTTCTCCTTCTCTTCAAATTGTAACTGCAATTGTTTCTCTCTTTCCACTTTCTGACGCTCGAGCTTCCTTAACTCCAATTCCATCTTGTATGTCATTTTTAATTCCATTACTTTTATGTCAGAGTCCGATACCGACTTACTGATCGAAGCCCAAACACTTTTATCAAAAACATTCTTTTTCTCTACCAAATATTGAATCAAAATGGTTTAAATTTCTTGTTTCGTTAAGGAAGATGTTGCTTCATAAAGATCGTACTTTCTGGTACGTTTAAGCAACTCATCTTTTTTCAAACTATTCAACTGCTCCTGAGTTGGACTAGAAAGAAAAGTTTCCACTTTTGATGACATTGTGAATGAAAGCCTGTTGTTTTCACTACAGATTTCAAACAAAATGTAAAATAGTACTTGGGATTTAGAAACTAGGGGAATTGAAATTTCAAAAAACAATTTTCTGAAATATTTAACCGAAATTCATATATCCCAAGGACGAGCGACCCCATTTTCTCCTCTTACGTGTAGGCTCGTACAATAATAACAAGAGAAAAGAGTGAATGCAACAAGCTTTGTATATTTTAACAAAATAATTTGTTTCCCTGGAAAACGATGTAAACAATTGGAAAATAGGACTTACGGTTTGTGAATATAATCCAAAATTTAATCCTAAGAATGAAAAATACAAGTCCTATCACTAAATAGTTCTATTAGACTCCAGGTTCGAATCTCGACTACGTTCCAATATGGAAGGCGATGACGTCAGATGTGGTCCTTGTACAAATAGCAAACAATTCCTCATTTGAATCACAGTTTGTTTCCGAATAATTCCAGAATAAATTTTCCACTGAATTTCTTTCTCCCCGAATTTATAAAACAAAACACTCGTTTGGTTTTCTAGAGAATAAATTATTAAATTCCAAAAACAAATGAACTTCAAAAAAACAATCTGCTTTCAACAATAAATACCTATCCGGCCTTCTAGGTTTCAGAAATACAACTGACTGAGGATCGCTCAGGAAGGGTGTTATATTCACCCTAACTATCATCCCGTTCTTGCGAGAAAGACTATGTGGTCTCCTAACACTTGAAAGAACGCAATAAGAAAAATGCAATGCGTCACGTAGCAAGAACCTCTATCTACTTTTATTCTGAAATAAATTTAAAAATAAAACATTGTTGATTCAAACAAGACAAACTGACCTTCGCAATATCCATTCGTTTTCGCATAGCGCTTACACTACCGCGGACCAAGGTAAACTAACAATATTGTTCATGTAACACGTTTTACGTCTTAGATAAACAGAGTTACTGAAAAAAAAATATCGAATCCCGTGAAAATAATCATTACAATAAAATGTAATGAAACAAAAATAAAATAGAAAAGAATTTTAAAACTAACACACAAACAATTTATTTACATATACGCAACAATATATATATATATATATATATATATATATATATATATATATATATATATATACTCTCTATATATATATATATATATATATATATATATATATATATATATATACACCACATACATTAAAATAACATGGCATTTAAAGTGTTGGTATAAAGCAATTTGATATACCAATACTATTGGTATATCAAATTGTGATCCGCCCATGGTGCAATAATACGCATATATGAACATTCTCACGAGCGTCTGCAGATGATTCTAGATCAATGATCAATTTCCTCACATTAGTCACTAGTGACGTATGAAAATAACGATGAAAAGTATTAATTATCCCCCTTTTCTAAATGAATTTAAAATGGTACAAATTTTCATCACAATCCTTTCTGCTTTCTGTTCTCCCTTCCTCACTCATGTATAACGGACAAACTGCGCAGAAATGTGGAGTGGGAGAGAAAAGGAATTTGGGCTGGATTAAAACCTTGAAATAGAAATTACACCAAATAATCTTCAATAATATGGTTCGTCGTAACAATACGTGTGCACTTTCCTAGGGATTTATCTACAGTGTTTATCAATGATACAATGTTGCAAACCAGGTCGCCATTATACAGTAAATTCCTCGGTTACGTGGTGCACATACTGTGATGTATTTAATGTTATGTTTTGCTGTTGTTCCTTAAACATACTATAATGTTCTAAAAATCAATTATTATTAATTAAATATGAAAATGTCCAAAGACCTCTCTCTCTCTGGACCATCATAGCAAGATACGGGCTAAAATCTATGAAATTAAGAATGTAGAGGATGCTCGTTTGTGTCATCCCACGATATCTCTGGACTTATGAATGATGGTGAAAGTTAAGTCAAACTGACCAAAGGATGAGAGAGAGAGAGAGAGAGAGAGAGAGAGAGAGAGAGAGAGAGAGAGAGTGTTAAAGTCAAACTGACCAGAGACAGAGACAGAGAGACAGAGACAGAGAGAGTTTTCAAGTCAAACTGACGAGAGAGAGAGAGAGAGAGAAAAAGAGAGAGAGATTATGGTCGGTTGTACTGTTGCTAAAGCAGAATGATGACTTAGATCAACTGTAAATATATTAAAATATTTTAATTATCTCTTGTTGGTTCATCATTTCGCTTAGTTTCTATTCCACATTAATATCCATGAGCCTGAAGGTGAATGGCATTGCGTTCATGTGAATGGCTTAGCTAACCAAGTGTTGATAGTGCTCTACTTTTATTATCAAAACCATTTTTCATGTTTAAATCATAAGTGTGTATTATATTGATTAAATCAATGTGAAGAAAAACAGAAACCAAAAAAAGAAAACAATCAACTTATCAATGTGCAAAGGTGATTGTAAATAGCCATAAAAGGCATAGAACTATATTTTGTAGCGCACACACTCCGGGATGTGAGGAGTTCATTCAGTAGGTCAATACACAGCTGCCTGTAGTAAATCTGAGCCCCGTTCAAAGGGCAAATATATTTGTATGTGATATAAATAAAATATATGTACAGTATGTACGCTGTATCAACGATATACCACTCGCTGTATAAATTTTTCATTAAAAGGAAACTCAGCAAGCTTCGTTTCCTTTTAATGATAAATTTATACATCTCATGGTATATCACTGATACGGTGTACATATTATACATATATTCTATACATATATTCTATATATATATATATATATATATATATATATATATATATATTTTATACATACATACACAGTCAAACCTGTCTATAGCAGCCACCCATGGGAAAAAGTAAAAGTGGCCTTTGTAGACAGGTGACCTCTGATGGCAGGTATATCTCTCAAACTTGGTTCATGACAAATTTGTATAGCATTAGAATTACTATTAGCAGTTTTATTATTATTAGCAGTATTATTATGCTACCAAGATATATGTACTTAGTTTAGCTTTTTAGCAAAAAGAAAAATAACAATTTAATAAGTTCCACACAAGGATACTATATCCTTATTTGGAGTTTTGATTTACCAACGACAAGTGGTGTTATCTTCTCTCCTGTAGAAAATTAACTGCATTTATCAGTACCTGACTCTAGTTGTCATTTAATGTCTTTTAAATCCAATCTGATAATTCAAATACAACCCCAAAATATCAAGAAGCTGCAACTGTGTACATGTACTTCTCTCTCTCTCTCTCTCTCTCTCTTTTACAAATGAAAACACTTTTATCTCATTATCAGTAGAAATAGCTCCTAAATAAAATTACTAATTGACAGCTTACCTGTAATTGTGAAACATATAACTGACTTTTTGTCAGGGCAGGTGGTATAATTAGGCAAGAAAACAGGTGTTCACACTTTAAACGATTGATGGATTAAGAAGTTGCTCAAAATCACCGAGATCAAAGTCAGTCGGCTCTTCTCTGTGACCTCTGATGATTAAGTAATGAAAGGCATCTTCCTGGGGCTACTGTTATTATCACCTACAACATTAGTTACTGTAAATCTTCCCACCCCATTTTTGATATTTCAACATTTATGTTGGAGTTTAGGGTCAGAGTCAAATGACTATTGAAAAGTTGGAATTTGCCTTCACCATGTGGTGTAGGAATAGGGTAGCTGCTTACTAGCAGGCCCAGAAAAGTAAAACAATGTCACATCGATTTATGCCTGCATGAAATTGATTGAAAAATTATTTTCTCATCAATTAAGAATCTTATAATTGTTATCATACATGTTCCCCCCCCCCGAAGTATAAGCATAATTATTGCTATTGTAAGTGGTAAAAAAAAAGCATAGCTTGAGCTTAAAAAGTAAAATCTATATACTGCATGCCAAAATTACAGCACGTATGAAAAAGATACATTTATTTTTGCTACTAACCTAGTTCTGCTGCTAGTCAAAATACTTGTCACAAAGGGCAAAATCCATATGGATTAGAACCAGAATATACTGAAAAATTATTTATATTCAGCATTCACTGTAATTAGACTACATATGTAATTCTCATTGATGATTGTAAACTGGAATTCCGCAATGAGCATGATCATTTGCTCAGAGTGCTGTATTACATTACTCTCATATTCTTCTTTAAGCTTTATAAAGTGGCATTGATTTGTAGTTTATTTTCTGATCTGACATGTTTTGAAGTTTGAAAATATCCAAAGATCCATCTGCTCTAACATTTTCCATTATATAACATCTTCAACTCACACCATAAAGGATTTTGCTTAACATCTGGCACCATTTTCTTTAAAAGTATAGACTGGTACACTAAGGGCTGTTCCAGTAAAACATATACTCCCCCCCTCTCGGGATGGCACTTCAAAAAAACTTCTGTAGGAGGTTGTGTTTCAAACTGTTTTGATTCTGACAGTGGAAGGTTGATTAGGAAAATCACTTCTGTTGTGGGTTGTGTTAACAAAATGAGAAATCGCTGGTGGAGTTGTCAGAAAAAAAAAACGAATATATATTTAAAATCGCATCTAACCCCCTCCTAGCCACAGGTGCTCGACGCGAGCTTGATGTTAAGAAAAAAACAATAATCTGAAGGAAAAAAGTCATACAGAGTGACAACAGTACCTCAGATTACCCCCATGACCCGTTCTGACATTGGACCCTCTCTATCATACTCTTATATAGTATGATAGAGAGGGTCCAATGTCAGAACGGGTCATGGGGTAATCTGAGGTATTTCTGTCACTCTCTATGACTTTTTCCTTCAGATTATTGTTTTTTTTCTTAACATCAAGCTCGCGTCGAGCACCTGTGGAATCACAACAGGGTTTGCCATCAGACAACGTTTTCAGTCGGCAAATACTAGCTGGTGATAGCTATGATGACAATGAATTTCATGTATATCAGTCTGTTGGACATTGGGAAAATGTCACTGGAAATACCAGTGTGTGATTTTGAGCCCAGATTTGATGTTGAGTGCAAGTCCGATGTACGCGTTGGATGGATAGGATGCCGGTTATTTATTCAAGATACCCATGTCTGAACAAGCAGACTATGGGAATGTTGGACTTCAAAACCCTAAAACAGCATTATGGAAGAGAAAAAAATCTGGCATAAGAGGCAGCAAAGCACTGATTCAAGGAAGTGAATCTTTGGCAGAGTTCATGTTAGTGAAAACTTTTCTTTTTGGAACTGAGATATCAAGGAGAGAATACCCATGGGGCCATACCTCTGAGATGTTGAAAATTGCACAACCATAAAGAACAAAAGAATAATGAGACAAACTTTCATATCATGCAGATGTATTACCAAATGAAGTACATGCTCTCTATGTGCAAAAATTGAATGACATTAAACATAAGAAACTGACTGAAATGTGTAAACTCAAAGCATTCTGATATATGGATTCTTTACTACACTACTAATCTGTTCATCCTGATTCTGTTTTTACCATCTCCTTTAGTTTTACTGGTACCAATACTTTTAATAAAATTGTAACTTTTATTTTCTTACAATCTAAATATTTGTGATCATGTATTATTGTCAAAAGATAAAATGTGCTTAGTTTTGTTGTAAAATCTAAAACTATTAATTAGCAAGGGACTAAAGTAAAAAGTGGGTCAACTTCATGTTTGCAAAAATTATTACCATATTGCAGAGTGTTGTTAGAAACAACAGAATAGTTGTACGAGATGTATTTTTCAAAGTTATAGAACCAGCACTCGTATTGTAACCACATCTTCCATTTAAATAATACTATCATTATTTCTGCATATTCCTATCAGTTTTTCCCAAGTGGTATTAATTTCCTGATCTGATGTTGTTCGTTTCTTGTGCAATTTTTACACATAAAAAATTCTCAGTATCATTAAAAAATAATGTAATCTGCACCAAATTGAGTTGTTTGAGAAGAAATTTATTTTTTAACCCCAAAATCACAAAAGCTATGAGTTCTGGCATTAAAGTCTCACATTAAATAACATTTAAAGTTGCCATGATAGTAATTTAGGATGCAACTATTCTAATTTCACCTTTGGTATATTCAGATCTTGAATGTGATGGAGGAACATGGCTCCAAAATAAACACATCAATTTTAGAACCTGTTCATTGACTTTGAATCAAGTATATAATCCGAGTCCAACTGAATTGTTAGAAAAGGTTTAATTCTTTTGACAACATCGTAATTAGCTGTCAAATATGGAGTAAGCCTATGGTCTTTCTGCCATCCCAACCAAGACCTCACCACAACCATGTGACCATGCCCAATGACATCACAGTAATAATCACTATACAACTAGAGATGACATCACTTTGAGTATTTTGATTTCAGTAGAGCCTTAGCAGATGGAACAGTAAGAAAGAGTGACAGATATTTAAGTGTTAGGGAGATATTTAACAATGGCTATTCCTCCCGCCACCACATCCTCATTGGAGATCACACACACACAAAACTTAGATTAAATCCTGAAATCCAGGCAGCATCCCTGCTGGGGAGATAACTTGACAATTTTATTTGATTTTATTGGTCTCTGGTTATCCCATGGTATTTCTGTTACTTAACCATTATCTTACAGTGTGTCCAGTCAGCATGGTCGAAAAAAGCATACAACCATTGGGAGTTGTTGAAGGACTCACATTTCTACAGATATGAAAGAACGAGAACCATACTATAAATCAGTAAAGATAAAATAGAGTATACATGGTTTGACTGTCCCTGACTTTTTTCAATTACAAGTAGGACAAGTGCTCAAAAGATTCTTTTTACTAAAATTTTACTTTCATTATCAACCAATCAGGGACAGTCAAACCATGTATACTCTATTTTATCTTCACTGATTTATAGTATGGTTCTCATTCTTTCATATCTGTAGTAATGTGAGTCCTTCAACAACTCTCAATGGTTGGATGCTTTTCTCGACCATGCTGACTGGACACACTGTAAGATAATGGTTAAGTAACAGAAATACCATGGGATAACCTGAGACCAATAAAATCAAATAAAATTGTCAAGTTATCTCTCATGCAGGGATGCTGCCAGGATTTCAGGATTTAATCTAAGTTTTGTGTGTGTGTGATCTCCAATGAGGACGTGGTGGCAGGAGGAATAGCCATTGTTAAATATCTCCCTAACACTTAAATATGTCACTCTTTCTTACTGTTCCATCTGTTAAGGCTCTAATGAAATCAAAATACTCAAAGAGATGTCATCTCTAGTTGTATAGTGATTATTACCATGATGTCATTGGGCATGGTCACATGGTTGTGGTGGGCTCTTGGTTGGGATGGCAGAAAGACCATAGGCTTACTCCATATTTGACAGCTTGAGCTAATTATGATGTTGTCAAAAGAATGAAACTTTTTCTAACAATTCAGTTGGACTCGAATTATATACTTGATTCAAAGTAAATGAACAGGTTCTAAAATTGATGTGTTTATTTTGGAGCCATGTTCCTCCATCACATTCAAGATCTGAATATACCAATGGTGAAATTAGAACAGTTGCATCCTAAATTACTATCATGGCAACTTTAAATGTTATTTAATGTGAGACTTTAATGCCAGAATTCATAGCTTCAGTGATTTGGGGGTTAAAAAATAAATTTCTTCTCAAACAACTCAATTTGGTGCAGATTACATTGTTTCTTAATGATACTGAGAATTCTTGATGTGTAAAAATTGCACAAGAAATGAACATCATCAAATCAGGAAATTAATACCACTTGGGAAAAACTGAAAGGAATATGCAGAAATAATGATAGTATTACTTAAATGGAATATGTGGTTACAATACAAGTGCTGGTTCTATAACTTTGCAAAATACATCTTGTACAACTATTCTGTTGTTTCTAACAACACTCTGCAATATGGTAATAATTTTTGCAAACATCAAGTTGACCCACTTTTTACTTTAGTCCCTTGCTAATTAATAGTTTTAGATTTTACAACAAAATTAAGCACATTTTACCTTTTGACAATAATACATGATCACAAATATTTAGATTGTAAGAAAATAGAAGTACAATTTTATTAAAAGTATTGGTACCAGTAAAACTAAAAGAGATGGTATAAAAGAATCAGGATGAACAGATTAGTAGTGTAGTGAAGAATCCATATATCAGAATGACATCAAGTATTTCTTTCATCAATTTCATCATTAGTTAATGACACTGCTTCAAAATGTTGTGTACTAGATAATAGTAATCCAATTTGTAATACATATACCAAATGATGGCTTGGAACTAAGTGCCAAAAGGTCTGCAGAAAATATCAACATCCTCAAAATATACATAGGAACAACCAAACACAAACAGGACAAATTTTATCCATCTTGCTTTGAGTTTACACATTTCAGTCAGTTTCTTATGTTTAATGTCATTCAATTTTTGCACATAGAGAGCATGTACTTCATTTGGTAATACATCTGCATGATATGAAAGTTTGTCTCGTTATTCTTTTGTTCTTTATGGTTGTGCAATTTTCAACATCTCACAGGTATGGCCCCATGGGTATTCTCTCTCTGATATCTCTGTTCCAAAAAGAAAAGTTTTCACTAACATGAACTCTGCCAAAGATTCACTTCCTTGAATCAGTGCTTTGCTGCCTCTTATGCCAGATTTTTTTCTCTTCCATAATGCTGTATTAGGGTTTTGAAGTCCAACATTCCCATAGTCTTCTTGTTCAGACATGGGTATCTTGAATAAATATAACCGGCATCCTGTCCATCCAACACGTACATCGAACTCGCACTCAACATCAAATTTGGGCTCAAAATCACACACCGGTATTTCCAGTGACATTTTCCCAATGTCCAAAAGACTGATATACATGAAATTCATTGCCATCATAGCTATCATCATCTAGTATTTGCCGACTGAAAATGTCGTCTGATGACAAATCCTGTTGTGATTCAGCCATTTTGGTTTCCTGTGTGGCCCTTATTTGAAACATGCATATGTAAAACTTCCATGATGAAAGTAAGGTTAAAACTACCACAAAATGCTTGTTCCAGGGCCCAATGAACCATTCAAATTTAGTTTAACAGCCATTCATGTCGAACCAAAGTATCCAGCTATTTTAACGTTTGCCTTCCTGAACCTGGATGTCACATCAAACGCTGCGATACTGCTACTGGCTGCACGAATTATGTCGTGAAATGCACATTTAAAGAAGAATAAAAATTGCATACTGCGCAAAGCATGTTTTATATCCGCGATGTTGATGTAATTTGCGGAACGCGTATCACTGTTTTAAAAGAACGCAAATTCATACAAATTAGGTGCACTCGCGTGTTTTCTAACCCAATGTTTTATTCATGTTAGTCCGCTAGGAGGGGGTTAGATGCGATTTTAAATATATATTCGTTTTTTTTCTGACAACCCCACCAGTAATTTCTCATTTTGTTAACACAACCCACAACAGAAGTGATTTTCCTAATCAACCTTCCAGTGTCAGAATCAAAATAGCTTGAAACACAACCTCTTACATTAGTTTTTTTGAAGTGCCGTCCTCCCCTTGAAGTCTTTCATGGGTCAGTGGCTCCTAAAGGTGAAATCCTAAAATAAATCGTAATTAACACTGTTGTTGCAATTGCTGCCAAAAGAAAGTACTTGTGTCTTGTCACTGGCAGGTGAGAGGACAAAATCAGGACTTTAAGTCTGGACTGCAAGTTGGAATTGGGAGTTGGTTGCAATGAGGAATACATTTTATGTAAGAATCAACATATTTCTTTAATTGGTTAAATTTTGCTGACGACAAAAAAATGTAAATTTACTGTCGGCTCCTAGTAGTTGAAGCAAATGTTTGTGCCATTATTACCTTTCCTCTAATTTTGATGGCAGCACCATTCTTCTCTTGCCCCTCCTCAGCCATGATAGGGCTTCCAGCCAATGACATGCACACTTCACCTGGATTAGCCTTCCTGGCTAGTGCTGGAGTGATGGGTAACCTGCAGTTATAAAGACAATGGTAAACACTATGTCTTGTGTGCAAAATTCATCTGATGAAGCATGCCATCTGGTCTGTGACTTTCAAACACTTCCTAATGTTGAATATGATACTTCTGAAAAACTGATATCTAGGTCTCCCTATTTACTGATGCATGTTAAATAAAATTAAATAGCAGTTGGCGTACACTGAGAAAAGTGCTATCATATTTTTTTTTACTATTTAATATTCTGACATGAACAAACAGAAGTTCAAAGTAACAATTCTCAACATTATTCATTTTTAACTCTCTACATTCATTTTGCATTATTTTTGTCTTTATCACCCTATTCTGGCTGGAGAGAAGTCATTTTGCCCAGACAGTATGGTCAAGTATGGACCCTGCAACTAGTCTAGGTAATTATATTATTTTCCCTCCCAAATATTATAGTCCAGCATGGACCCTGTAATTTTATCAAGTTAATTATAATTTGTCTCCCAAATATTATAGCCCAACATAAACCTTGCAATTTTTAGTCTACATAATTATAGTAATTTCTCTACCAAATATTGTAGTCCAGCATGAACCATGTAATTGGAGTCAATGCAATTATAGCAATTTCTCTCAAAGAGTCTATGTAGTAAAGGACATGGATTTATATTAAAAGTTCTGATCAGAAATTTGGGAAAATGGGACAATTTTAGCATTCGGAATTGTGCAGAATTTGTCTCAAACAGGACCAGAAAAATCCCTGATAACAATTGCACAAAATGATATTAAAAGTTTCATAAAAATGTCTGTAGGGGTTAAAGAGTGACAGCCTGCATAAGGAAACAGGGTACTGACATACGTTATCTTTTGTTGTGACCTTGACCTTGATACAGGCAGTGTGAATGAAAATACAAGACACTGTCAAGTCAAGATACAATCAAGGCTAAAAGATTCATTCTGATGTGAACTCAATTCAGAATTTTTTTTTATGATGTGCTACCAGATAAAATCTTAGACTTTCTGAGGAAAAAATCTGACCATTTATTTGAAGGATTTTATACTTTATTTCATATACCTTTCATATATTCTTTACCTTTTAGTTTGTAATATTACTTTTACATATATTTGGGAAGCTTTATCTTCTTGAATGTTTCTGCAATTCTTTATCAGTACATTTTTAAAATGTAACTTTTAATCAACATAATCTAGCCAGTATTGCTGACATGCCATTAAACACTAGACATACATACATATACATACAAATCAACTGCCCTTTTCAGCAGAACTACTGCCCATATCAAGCAAAAACAACTGACCAACGAAAGATCTTGTTAAAAGTCCTGAAAGGTATTCAATGCATGAACTTCTACTATCTCTACCTGCCTGAAATTGAGAAAAAATCTTGTGAGCGTGAAAGGTTAAATGGGAGAAACTCACAGCAAGTAATATTGTCTATGTAGGCCATTATTCCCAACTATCTTCCTACATAAATATAACAAGAAATCTGAGTGGATCAGTTTCAATCAGTGTAATCTGCTCAGGCAGCAGTGTGACAGATACTGTTTCAGCAGATTACATACATCATGAGTCGATGTCGAACAAAACGTATCAATAACCCTTGGCTAGCAAATTACATACATCATGGGTTGATGTGGAACAAAATGGATCAATAGCCCTTGGTTAGCAAATTACATATGTCATGGGTCGATGTGGAAAAAGGATCAATAACACTTGGCAAGCAAATTACACACATCATGGGTCAATGTGGAAAATGGATCAATAACCCTTGGCTAGCAAATTACATATGTCATGGGTCGATGTGGAACAAAATGGATAAATAATCCTTGGTTAGCGAATTACATACATCATGGGTCGATGTGGAGCAAAATGGATCAATAACCCTTGGCTAGCTAATTACATACGTCAAGGGTTGATGTGAAAATGGATCAATAATCCTTGGCTAGCAAATTACATATGTCATGGGTCGATGTCAATCAAAATGGATCAATAATCCTTGGCTAGCAAATTACATACATCATGGGTTGATGTGGAGCAAACTGGATCAATAGCCCTTGCCTAGCAAATTACATACATCATGGGTCAATGTGGAAAATGGATCAATAGCCCTTGTCTAACAAATTATATACGTCTTGGGTCGATGTGGAAAATGGTTCAATAATCCTTGGTAAGCAAATTACATACGTCATGGGTCGAAGTGGAATATGGATCAATAACCCTTGGCTAGCAAATTACACACATCATGGGTCGATGTGGGAAACGGATCAATAACCCTTGGCTAGCAAATTACATATGTCATGGGTCGATGTGGAGCAAAATGAATCAATAACCCTTGGCTAGCAATTACATACGTCATGGGTTGATGTGGAAATGGATTAATAATCCTTGGCTTGCAAATTACATACATCATGGGGCTATGTGGATCAAAATGGATCAATAATCCTAGGCTAGCAAATTATGTACATCATGAGGCGATGTGGAGCACAATGGATCAATAGCTCTTGCCTAGCAAATTATGTGGAAAATGGATCAATAACCCTTGGTAAGCAAATTACATACGTCATGGGTCGAAGTGGCAAATGGATAAATAACCCTTGGCTAGCAAATTACATACATCATGGGTCTATATGGAACAAAATAGATCAATAGCCCTTAGCTAGCAAATTAAATATGTCATAGGTGATGTGGAAAATGGATCCATAACCCTTGGCTAGCAAATTACATACATCATGGGTCGGTGTGGAACAAAATGGATCAATAGCCCTTGGCTAGCAAATTACATACGTCATGGATCAATGTTGATCAATAACCCTTGGCTAGCAAATTACATACGTCATGGGTTGATGTGGAACAAAATGGATCAATAACCCTTGGCTAGCAAATTACATACGTCATGGATTGATCTGGATCAAAATGGATCAATAATCCTTGGCTAGCAAATTACATACATCATGCGTTGATGTGGAACAAAATGGATCAATAACTCTTGGTAGCAAGGATATCAGACTTATTGTATTTACAAGATTCTATCCTACAGAATTCAGCCTCAAGTCAAAAAGGGCAATAGCATTAAGATGATGACCATAAAATTTACAAATTATCATGGTCATCCACTGAAAAATGTGAGGTCTGTACAAGATTTTGTAATATACTGTTTTCAGCTACAAGTCAAAAAGGCAACAACAACTATAAAAATTGCAGGAGCAGCGTAACTGGACTATATATGCATCTTCAAGAGATGACCATTGTATGGACAAAGTTTCATAGCAGTCCAGCTAAAAATATTGGGCTAATTATGCTAACATGATTGTGTTCTGGACAGAAAGACAGGCAGATTGGCATGAGTATTTCTTAACAAAAGTATGAAAACCATCTGTCAAAAAGAACCTCCTTACCTTGGGTCAAACTTTGGTGTAACAATAGGAGTCTCCCAACCAGTCATTCCAAGAGGCTGGTAACCTGGGGTTTTGAACCTAGATTATAAAAAAGATTTCTAATAATTGCCTGAAGTTTTCACTGAAATAACAATGCATGAAATATACCATTACATAAAAACATGAATAAAATGTCAACATATAAAAATGTTGCCCAGAAACTGGCACTATAAACAATTTTTGATTTTGTCAATCACTGGCACTGTATTACAATTAACTCTGAAAGCCGTTACTTTAATCATGTGTCAAGATCGCTAATTATGCTACTGTGTAGTTTGCTTAGTTTTACTTCACACACGGCCCTGGACCATATCCATACCATTGAATGACATCATCTTTGAGATCTAGCAGCTACGTGATTTTATGGTTTCACTACAGTGCAAAAATTAAATTTTTGAACCAAAAATATCTTTAAATTTTCTGAGTAAAGGAGTTTCGGTTTACTTTTTATAGAAATTTAAGATGAAACAATTTTGGACCAGAAAATCAAATTCTCTAGTAAACGTTTCTCAGAAATTACTTTCCCAAACCCATTAATGTTAAGAAACAGCTTCAGAACTTCTTGAATTCAGCGATCATGGAAAGATGAAAAATTATTTTTTTTTTTACAGCTCTATTTCATATAAACAATGGGAAGAAACTCTTCCCAACCCTTCTCCCACAGCAACACCACTCGGTAGCAATGGCTGTTTACCAGTTGTGCATATAGGTTTGGGAGGGTTATTAGAAATGTGATCAGGTAAGTATTCTCGCGGAAACAAAATTTTAAACCATTTAACTTTCTCCTTTGAAAACATTCCAAAATAACGTTAACACTGAGACCAGGTAATAGGAGGAGGCAATGCTAAGCATCCTACCTCTACCATGGTCACCCTTAAGGGAATAAAGATTCTTCCCTGTATGAGGCTAAACTGCACTCCTAATATCAGAACAGCCCAAATGATGGTCATCTAATCTGTGATGGAAGTACCCAGGTAAGAGAAAAGTAAATGACTTTTTCTCACAGAATAATATCACCACGTAAATCCAGTGAAAGTGATGTTCTACATCCCTGATATAAAGCTATGCCGACTTTAAAGATTCAATTCTTTTCTCTGCAAAGCTAGATCAAGCAGGCAGAAACTTAAAAAGGTTGACTTTGCATGCCAGCCAATTGCATCTATCATGTCTCACATCAACACATTCCATTCGAACACCGGGCTTGTAGTGATAGCTCTCATTTCATTAGCTAAATTTTCATGAAGTGTACGTGACCTCTTGAGATTTTAGACTGCACTGAACAAATTACCCACTTTTGTCATGATGCAAGTAGGGTCTGGGTGGTTATACTCTCTTTCTCTGGCTTGTGCCCCTGGCCCCGCACTTTTCTTTTTGCTTTACAGTGTTTAAGTACACAGAATAGGTCCTGCATCACTATCTCCCTAACTTATCAATGGAAGAGAAGGGAAGGATGAGCGCTCTTTCACCGCTCACTGATGGCAGCCTGTTCTTTGCTATGAAGCCTGTTTGTGTCATCAGGACTTTGGAACCATATGATCTGATCTGTAGAAACCAGGTCCATCAAAAGGACAGGTAACTGGCTGACCCTGCATGATGAAGCTAGAGCTATCAATAAACACATTTTGCATGATAGCAGCTTCAAGGATGTAATGGCTACGGGCTCAAACTGATACGAGTAGAGCTGTATCAGTACTAATGATAAATCCCACTTACGAAACATGGTGATTGATTTTAACCTATTAAATTTAAATTAGCCCATAGACCTAATAAATCATGACCTATAACTGCTGTATCATCATGCCTGAATGTGTGTGAGATCATGGAGTGATAGCAGACCTGCCAACCCTGATGAGTCCGTCTCAGTAAGTCAGTTGATTTTTCTCCATAAGATTGACCAGTTTTCCGTAAGGTGTAACAAAATATCAATAACTGCTATTGTAAAGCTGGAAAATGTAAATAAAAGTGCGACGCAGCGACGATAAACATTATTTTCAACTGAAAAGTATGTGTAGACTTTATTTATCACTAGTACAGTTGCACAAACTTTCGTTCCAAACCCTATGCAACTCAATGGCTTGTTGTTATCTCTCAACTGGACGTAATTCTTGGAAATACTCTTTCCATTTCACATGACAACAGCAATCATATTTCCTGCCATGAGACATACTCAAATTGGCACGTGATATCCAATAAACGTAGTTGTGTCCTTTCCAGCTTTTATTCACAAGAATCTGAATATTCCTTTTTATTCTTCTATGTTGATTATTAACACTTTTTTAGAAGCTTATTTTCCCTTTCGTCTTAAACATGCGTTGCTTGCTGGACACCATTTTTAAAAAATTATATAATCAACAGTTTGATCATGCAGACGCTTTACATGAACAAACAGGTGTAGTTTAAAGCGTCTGGGGTGCTGCTGTAAAGTTAGTCTGGTTCCCTGACTACATTTACTAATTCTAATGTGAAATCCGGATCCATATCAAACACGGATGAACCAACTATCCAGATTTTTCAGCAACAATCATTTTTCCGTAGTTTTTGCTTGTATGCCATAAGTCCGTATTTTATGGGTAATTTTTTCGTAAGACTTATGGCAAAATCGTAAGAGTTGGCAGGTCTGTGATAGCCTTTGGTCATAGCTGGGATAACTTTGTCTCCTTCAGAGAAACACACTAGCCAATCGTGGGGCTAAGGAACTCAAAGGGACAAAGCTATTGCTGTGCACCAATCCCTAAATAAACCTCCACATCCCCTCACACACTTTCCAAGTGGAGGACCTTCTTGCTAATGAGATTCTGCCCATCACAGAAGGCTTAAATTATTTTCTTCACAAGGTTCTCCTGTCAAAAGCCAGGCAGGATCAGCTACCTGGATCTGCATACCAGGTACAGCTGGCCGGTATATGGCATGGCATTTTGAAGTGACAGATTCCTGGCCACTGATTGTGGAGTATGACCGGTAGGCTAGCTAGACTGGTTGGTCAGCAACCACAATGGTGTTATATGGCCAGGACTTATGGCTAAATTGCTCATCCATGTCCGAAAAATACCTCATATGACTGGACTTATAGGCCTTAAGGCCATACTCAGACATGTGGAGGACTATGCCCACTGGGTAAAGTTTTTGAGTTTCCATAAATAATCTGATTCTCATACAGGAACCATTCAGAATCATCTTATGGTATAGTCATTGTGCAAGTTTGACTGGACTTGATACTCTGTGCACTGTGGAACTTGAAGGAAAATCCTCTTTTGAAATATATGCACACCAAGTCTAATGGGTAAAGAATTAAGCTGAAACAAACTTTTAATTGATCATAAACCACTGTGTCAAATCTGCGTTTGCAGATTGAGTATTAACAATAACTTTCAAGAAGAGGACGAACTCATACAAGGTATAAACACTGCCATTTTATTGCAGTATATCGCTCTGTACATACATGAAAATTCTTAAGAACAATGTTGATTTCAATTATGATGTGAAATTATGAAGAAAAACATTATCCAACAATAGAATTCTCACATTTCACAGCATTTGCTTAAAGCATGAAGAAATGACTGTTTCATGACCCTGTTATAAAAAGCATCTTTCCAAAGACCTAGTGTCAAACTGAGTTACATGTAACGGAACTCTGATGCCATAGTTTTGCGCTATACCCTTTGAGTTTAGAAAACTTGATGTTAACATGATCAGGGTATACTGTATTATATGAACACTTGTAAATTAAAAAATTATACTGTCATAACATCCTTCTGAAATAACTGCTTGTGTCTGTGTGCATGTGTGGCAAAGCAAGAGAGAGAGTGAGTTTATTGCTTATTGGTTTGAAACAATAAAAACTATGTAATCAAGGTAATACATGAATATAACAATCTAAACAAAGAAGTGAAGAAAAATACAACATAAGTTGAATAAAACATGACAAACTTACACAATGATCATACTGTACATAAAGTGTTATACCAAGAGTTTTGTAAAACGTTTGCAATGTCTTGCATGGAAGTACTGTATATAATAGAGTATTTACAAACAATAAATTTGATATAAATATAAAATATTTTCCAATCTGGAGTCAAGATTAAATAAATCAAGTTTCCTCATAAGTATGAATAATGCTCTGGATTACAGGTTAAACTGATGGGGTAAAATAACTTCAGGTAGTAGATGTTGCTCCCAATGAACCTGATAGGACCAATGAAATTAGTTTGCCAAACAGCATTTTGGTAAATTCAGGAGTACAATCACAGATATTAATATTTGTGGAGTCAGTGGAAATGTGTTAAGTACCTTTAAGCAGAATGCTTTTTATTAGCGAAAAGACTTTACCTAGTTGTTTGGAACCAAGCTACAGAAGTATTTTCCCGACACTTCATTAATTTAAACTCATGCATGGCAAAGATGCTATGTGTGCATTCAGATTAGAGGACATTTTAACTGCTCTTCCTGGCCTCAAATGAGGGAAAATATTCCTTACCTTGAATTACGAATGGTAGATGGAGGGTCCAATGGTTGCAAAAAGCTTCCCTTTGATGCCCCATTAGCTGTGTCTTTATTTCTTGCATTGGCACGAGTCTATCAAAAGAAAAAGTAAATAGAACTTATTCATTTGTATACCATGTGGCAAATTCTTTGGATTGGCATGAGTCTATTAAAATAAGTATTGTATGCTTATATCTTACCTGTCCACACTATGACATACTCCTTGAAATCAAGCTACTGTATCTGACCTAAAACCAGCACATTCCTTATTAAACACAAACAGCTCTTATTTCTTAAAATTTCCATAAAAATATCCATCATAAACTGTATGTGTCATGATTCCAGGAATGATATTACTGAAACCCATCTCGAATTATTATGAAGTATACCCAGGTTTATACAAACACTGGTTATTTCTAATTTTATAAAGGCCCTGGGTGGCTGAGTAGACCAAGGCACTTGCCTTTACAGATCACTCACACCTCATCCAGACCTGCCACCTTGGGTGGAATGAAAATCAGGATGCAAAAGGAAAAAGAATTTGGGATTTGGAGACAAAAATCAGGACCAGTGTTTGTGAATATATCTTTACAAGAACTTTACGTCTACCATGTTTTATGCTATTAAGTTGTATGCTACAGTCATTAACATACTAAATATCACCAAAAAGATGAAAATGGAATAATGATTTTCATTGTATGACTGTAGTGTAATCCTCACGGAATTTCTGCATCACTTTTTCCTCTCTTTGCACTATCATCATGAATCAAAAGGTATTTTTTAAAAAGATTTTTGGCATTTTTAAAAATCAGGGATTTGGGGGAAATCTGGATTTTCAAATTTAAAAAAAAATTCAGGAAGAGCCCGAGTAAATCAGAATAAGTGGCAGGACTGCTCATCTCTGTCAGTGCAGATTCAAGTCACAGGTTCAGCCAATGTATTTCAGAAAATTTAGCTTCCCGAGGTTTGCACGGGTTTCTCCTCAACCAAATATAATGACCAACATGTATAGCCTGTCATGTGCTGAAAAACTGTTAAACCCACAACAAATTCTAATTGTACACATGGTTTTGGGGCTAAACTTCAATGTTCTGTGGTCCAATTTATCAGGCTTACTTCATCAACACTAAAAGCTGATCAGATAAATATTCTTCTCATGTTACTTAAAGAAGCATATGCTGATCTGAAGCTGAAAGTTTGTGAAGAGATAATACAACAGAACTAAAGAAGCAATTAAGGCTGAGTTCTTTTCACTGAATAATAATAATAATAATAATGAAAAAAACATTGCTTTTCACTCCTGAATAAAGAGCAACAGTACCATAAACAGTAAATGATTCCCAATGTTTAATAATCATCTGTTCTGTATTGGCATTTGTGGGCACAGTCGACTCTGAAGACTACTCTCAATAACCTTCAGTCATGGTATGCAGTCTTGAACTAAGCTATAATTAATATTAGACTTGCCATGACCATGATCTTTAACCTTGGGCTCTAATATCTATAGGCTTCTTTATTACCCTTCATGCAAGCCATCCACAAAGTTTGATCAAGGGACTTACTCTAAAACAAAAGTTATTGTGAAAAACCAATTTTCTTTCAGTCAATGATCATGACCTTTGACTTCTTAAACCCCCCCCCCAACAATAAACCTCTTCCAAACCTTCAGTGCAAGCCTTTCTCAAACCTTTGGTCAAAGTATGTGCTATGAAATTAAAGTTATTATGGAACAAGATGCATAAGTGGGTCTGTGACTCACTACCTTGCTGACATCTGCTTAATAGCAAATGCAACTGCAACTGGGAAAGAAATCTGGATCAGTAGGATGCTTTCTGTTGAAATTTCTTCCAAAGCATATGAAAACAGCTGTTTGAAGGTTTTCCTATTATTTGCATTTACATCCATATCTGATTGCACATCAGCAGCAGTTGCCCAAAACTGAAAGGTCTGGATGCTTTCTATCAAAGTTGTTAAAAGTCTGTTCAGCGTTTCTTTTGAACAAAGCTGTTTCAACATTTTCTGTCTACATCTAGTAATGGCAGAGATATCTGATAGCATGTAAGCATCATTTGTGCAAATCTGAAAGGCCTACAAGCTTGGATGCTTTCTATTAAACTTAGCTAATTTCTGTTACGCAGTTTTTGAGAAGAACATTCTAAAGGTTTTTCCATTTTTAGTAACAACAGCATAGCTGCCAACCCCCAAGTACAAAAATACTGATTGCTTATGACAAAAATACTGATTTTCAGGACCAAATACTGATTTTTAAAATTTTAATGCATATGTAACTACTTACGACATATACAACCATCACTAAGTTAGGACAGTGCCTTACATAATTATTTGATATCAAAGATGCATGTGTTGCACACTTGCACCTTCTGGATGGGCACCCTGTTCCATTCGGGTGCCCATTCAGAAGGTGCAAGAGTGCAACACACTCAGACACATGCTGTTTATTGGAGCCTTTTCCACACCTTGTTTTTTTCCCCCAATCATTATCGATTCCAATGTACCAACTTTCATTTGATAATCTCAATTCTGTGTGATTTTCTTATTAAATTGTTTCATTCTAGCATACAAGTAATCCTTTGCGATTTTACTGTCTGGAAAACATGTGCGAAATAAATTGCCAGCAACACTAGTAACTGAAAGAGGAAGGTTCATTTCTAAAAGAAATTTAATAAACCGAATTTTGATCGAATTACATCAAGGTTCTCTCTGGTATTTATATACATCCAAGTTCAGGCTGAGTTGTGTATGATGAAGCAGCAAGCCGATGTTTATTAGTTTTTTCGTGCTCTTGTATTTCATGTGCGCCTCCATGCCCAATAGCGAAATCACATTATACAATTTGCAAAACGTAAAGTCTTCTCCTTTACTAGATGATTTCACAAATCTAAACAAGACGGCACAATTTTCTTTTCAGTTCAGTTTCCTTGTCTTTTCTGGCGAAAATTCTGAATATTCTGATTTCCTATTCAACATGATTAGAAGATGAATATTATGAAGATGAGACACAGTGGTAGCAGTAACTGTTTACGAAATCCAATATGGCGGATAAAGACAGGCATGGTAGCCTCGATTTCGAATGAACCAATCACATGTAGAACTGTATTCCTATATACATGCAATACATTTCTATCAGAATGGAACCGAATGCCCGTTCTAAACTGAAGGAAAGAAAAGAAATTTTTTATTATTTTGTTTTCATAAAAAAAACCCTATTTTTTGCAAAAAAACGTACATCCGTATTCAGGTCCAAAATACAGGACAAATACGGAAAAAACGAGACAGTTGGCAGCTATGTAACAGCCATATTTAATGGATTTTCTAGTTGACAGTGGATTGCAGATCAGCATCATTTATATAATCTGGATGACGAGGATGCTTTGTCAAATTTGGTCAAATTTTGTTTAATGGCTTTTGAGAAAAAGTTTCCCTAGTTTTAACTATATCTGATGATGGATTGGAATTATATGAACACAGTTCAAAACTTTTCATGCCAGGATGCTCAAGTTGAGATTTCAAGTGATTAAGGATGGAGATTCAAGTGCAGAACAGGAGCCTGAATCACTCAACATCACAAGCAGTTGAGCTGAAAACCAGGCATATTGGTTTGGGTGAAGATTAAAAAAACATAATAACTGAATGCTTTTCCTTCTTAACCTCTCACTTTTACTGACTAAAAATTGGATAAACTTTCATCATCTTTGAAAAGCAATCAAATACTGCATATCAGACTCTTCTTACTGTAAGGTGGAATAATGCAAGCAGTGCCTCTTTAAGCTACAGAAAAATTACAGTTACTGAAAGCTGTAATAGTTCTAATTTATCCACATAACAGTTTATTGGTTGGGCATATTCTTGAAGAGATGAATGGATGTGACCAAAATCAATGCAATCTGAATGTGCCCACCAAAAAATAAAATGTAATTTTAAGAGATATTCTGTAAAAAAAATGATAGGAATGCTGGGTACTGAACACTTAAAAAATAGCATGCAAAGTTCAGCATAGAAATCAAAAACAAAATAAAAGCACATTTTCTTGCATTCTTCTTTGATCATCTTGTAAACCTAAATTTAATGGAACATAATCTGAATATTCTGGTGTTTAATGTCCAAATCTAATTTAACTGCAAACTTTTTCAAGCAAGGATCAAACCAAATTATAGATCTCTGAAACTTGTAAGTTATCCAATTTATTAGTTCAATACTATTGGAAAATACGTAATTTATTATGAATAGTAGGGTTTTCTGTAATGCCAATAAAATTAACCTTCCGTGAATTCTTCTCCACAGTTCCATGTGCTTCCTCCGGTATGGTCTCAATCATAGCCTTCCGTGTTTTAAAATTAGACCTGAAAATATTATCGCAGAATAAATGTAATACATTACATGTATCGAATTAACTTTTTTTTTCACGATGTAATGTCACATCATACAATTTTTCACCACAATGGAATATAACACTTATTAACATATACCTACATCAGAGTGGAATTTTCAAACCAGATTCAGCGCAGGTGAGCTAATTATGTCCCTATAACTACAATCTGTGCACAGTCGATCTCCAACCCAATCCCAGGGAACCCAGAGGTGGGGCTTGAAAAATACAGCCCTCTCACAAATTGGTATTACACAGGCTACAAAAGTTTGTTGAATTTACAAGTAGCAGTTCAGGAAATAAAACTATGGATAAACAAGACCAAGGAGTATCGGGATAAAACATTCAAAAATGTAGTTTATTGGAAGGGTACAATTTTAATAATGTAATACTTACCTTTTGTTAATGCACAGCTGGTACTTTTCTAGGTGGAAACACCCACACCATATGATGAGAATTGATCCTCCCATTAATGTGATGATTCCACAACAATGGATTGCCCTTGGCCCCCACCCACTGCCCATCAGTGTGGGTGGGAGGAGGGAATCTGGCAATAGTAACAGGTAAGTATTACATTACTAAAATTAAATTGGGAGGCCACTCCAAATTACATTTTGATGTAAGTAATAATTGCTGCTAATGCATAGCTGAATTTGTCAGTTTGGGGGGTGGGGTGAATGATCCACAACTGGAATCTAAAAACAAACACAAGGAATACTCACCCTCATAAGACTACTGCTGAGCGGAATCCACATGGACCACTTTGTGAGCAATGAAGATTGGTACCAAGGAGAAAATGCCTTCGCTTTGATGAGCCAATTGGGACTATAAGGGAAATTTAAGCTCTCTAGAAATGGTGGAAGCTGAAATATCAGTTGAACCTGGAGGAAAAGATGCTTCCTACCTTCCTTCTCCCTTAGAGGCAGCCAAACAAAAATACAAAACCCTAACTGGACACAAAAGTCTATCCTGATCATCCCCAGCAAATCTTGCTGAGACTGAGGATCTCGAGAGTGGAGCAACCGAAGGAAGCTGGGGTTTTTCTATTAAAAAAATCTGGTTGGCAAAGACATAATTCCCTTTGAACTTGACACAGCTCTGCTCTATGGAATTGGCAGGAAGCTTGCTCCTTCATCTCAGAAAGATTCCATTTAGGCATTAAAGAGTGAGACAGTGTTCTTTGCAGCTTGAAATACCTGATCAAGTGTGCTAAATGAGTATCTTACCCAATAGTGGACCTTTAGAAAAACTTATCCCTGGAAACGACTGCCTGATATCCCTTAATAGCATGAACTGAGCATTGTTTCTCTATGAAAAGGAAAAGAAGAAAATCAACCTCTGCGCTCACATCGGATCAGGTAGGAATGACACATTTTCTACCACACCATTCACCAAAGATTCTCCATTTGGCATCATACACCTTAGATGTCTATTTTCTCCCAGACTGAATGAGGCATTTGGCAACTTTGAACAAAAACTTTTCTTTGGAGAGATATTATGTGAAAAGAGACAAGTGTAAAGGTGTAAAATCTGTGGGCTATTGTGCTGGAGAAAGCCCTTGTGCTTTGACAAGAGGGCCCTTATTTGAGGTAAAGTCCTGGAATGGTCCACCAGCAGACTGAGAAGATTGTTGAACCACGATTGCATGGATCACAGACGGGTGTTCAAAATGAGCTAAAAAGTGCAGTGCCTGACTGTGTAGAACCTGTGGGATCATCCTGAAACGAGGGAAGGCATAGGCGAACAATATGATCTCTCTTCAGGCTGAAAGCATCCACTGCACAGGCCTTCTGGTCGGGGATGGGAGATGTAAAAGGGGAGTTTGTTCTTTAGGTTGGTGGCAAGCAAGTTCACCAAAGGACCCCTCCAAAGTTGGAACAGGAAGCCTGCTATGGATCAATGGAGCAACCATTCTGTAAGGTCTATCTCCCCTTTCCTTGACAGACTGTCCACCAGAACATTCTTCCTGCCTGTAATGTGATCAACTCATATGGTACTTTCTACTAAGTTACGCAGCACGAGTTTCCACACCTCCACACTGAGAAGGTGAATATGTGCTTCCTTGTCTCCTGATTTATGCCACCACCAATGTATTGTCGGAGGAAAACCATCATTCAGCAACCTCTTATTTGGTGGACTCACCCCTTTAGGGCAAAAAACATTACCAAGTTTCCAAACTGTTGATGTGGAGGGTAGATTCTTACCAGGACCATGAAACCTGAAGAATCAGTTCTGGCTCAGGACAAGCACCCCAGCCTGAATCTGACTCTTCTGCAAACAGGTAGAAGTGGGGTTCAGGGAGGGGGTTCATGGGGACTCTAAGCTGGTCCCAGTTTGGCTGCCAAACCACGTGATGGTGAAATTCACAACCCAGAGAAATCGAAGCATGCAAAGGGTCCCTGTGCAGTTTTCAAACTGCCATTAGGGGAAACTAGACAGGATGCAAGTTCAGTCTGCTGAAGGAACCAAGTCCACTGCAGAGTTCAATGTCTCCAGCTAGGAGATAAAAAGATGAGCTGACAACACAGTCATTACTCTCAGCACCCCTGAAAGAGACTGGATCTTGTCTGCTCTGTCCCAAAAGACGTGGTGGACTAATCCTCTGCTTGTAAAGAAATTCACCCCCACATAGTCAATTATGAGATGGAGCTCTGATTTCTCTTGGTTTGGCAGAAGGACAAGCCCAGTCACTATGGGCCAACTGTGAGACAGATCATCTGAGGGACCCTAGCTGACTATTGTGGATCAACCAATCATTGAAATATTGGAGGACTGGGATACCTAGTGACCTTAAATGGGCAGCAACTACCCCCATGACTCTAGTAAAGGCTCTGGGTGTGGAGGATAGGTCGAATGGCTTTCCATCAAAGCAAAATTAGAGGTACTATCATTGTGGAGGAGAGATAATGATGTCAAGATATGCATTATGAAGATTGATGGATACCTCCCAATCACACAGTCTTACAGCATTCCTGAATGAGGCTGTGATATCCATCCTGAAAGGTTCCTCCAGCAGAAATCTGTTTGGGGAGAAAAAAATCAATAATTAGATAAACTGTCCCCCTTTCTTCAGAACCAGAAAAATATGGGAGTAGAAGGGCAGAGAGTGGTCGTTTAATACCCTTGCTACTACATCCTTCTGACAAAGGGAGTGAACCTCTTCCCTTAAGTGCACTAGATTTAACTATTGGAAGAATATGAGAGACTTTAGTAGAGTATGGATATCCTCACACAAGCCGATAGCAATATTTTATGATAGAAGGGACCCAGCAATCAACCATTATGCCAGAAAAAGTCTCTAAAAAAAGATTTAGTCTGGTGCCAACAGGAACCAACAGAACAGGTACACTCTGCGCAAGAGGAAGTGCCTAGGGCTGTCCACCATGGTTCTTAAGAAATGGGGAAGGATCCATGAACTTCCTCCCTGGGCCCGACAGACTAGGATCTCTGAAATGGGGTTTGTTGTTTTGATCGTGGCTGTGCAGCTTTAAAGAATTTATCTAATGAAACCTGAGGGCAGTTAGAATGATTTCACTTGGCCAGTTATGAAGGGCCAGGAGTGGATACAAGAGACTGGTGCTCTTGGTCTCTCATATCCTGAGTAGCCTTGGAGAGGATGAGTCCTCTGAAAAGTCTCCAATTCCAGGGGAGGGGCAGCCCTCAGAAGGTTCTTAATATGCCCTAGTAAGACCTTGGAAGTGTCCAGAGAAGCATCCCTACAGAGGTGGAGAAGATCCATTGACAAGGCCCTTGGACAAGAACACATGCCTAGTAGTTTTTACCACAGCTTCCAACAAATAATAAAGAGCCAATGGTGACAGATTCCTCCTTCAGCAGGTTGAACAAGGTTGCTAAAAAGAGGTCAGCATACAAGGCTACAGTTACTAGTGGTCTAATCTTTTGCTCTAAGGATTCCAGAGTTTTCACTGGAAAGTGAACCCAGGTCCCTGTTGAAATGCCCACTTGAGACTTATCAGCATCCAATGTAGGCAGTTTAGTGGGTAAGCAAGGGGTATGAACCTTATAACAACGAGCAATTACCAAGGTTTGTCATGTGGGGAGGGGGAAAACAGACCACCACCCACAATGTCTACCAAAGTTTTGTCCCTTGCTAAACCTTTCAGTGCAGTCTTAATTGTAGCTGAGTAATAAGAGATCTGGTCGAAAGATTTCCCTGGAGGTGGGGGAGGGATATGTGCAACTCACTCTCTGCCCTTCTGGACAAAAGAGCATGCTGCTTTCCTGCAGGAGAAGGCACAACTTGCTATGCCCTCTGTGAATGTGAGTGCATGTTGCTCGTCCCTAAAAGTAGGGTGCAACTCACTAGCCACCCATTTATAACCTCCCTTGTGGGGGGGGGGACAATAATCTCAAGAATCTCTGATGAGACTTGGGTAATCCTTCTCTAAGGGACTCAGAAAACAAAAAAACAAAATTCTGAACAAGAGAAGGGAGGAACCTTCTTCCTTGCTTTATAGGTATGTCTATGCTTAGCAAGATCTCAGATCTCGTCCGACCAAATGCTGCAGAAGGGACAACCATTATATCCTCTTTCAGCCCATACATGATAAGCAAGTGAGGTGTATATCCCAGGGAGATTTCCTTTGACCATACCTACCAACTCCATGCTTAGGCATTTTTCCTGTAAGAGAAAGCTGAAAAGAAGATTTATATACAGAAAGTTCTTTGCAACTAAAAGTAAACACAATATAATGTATGGACTAAGTCTACACTAAATATTTTGATAATTTCATTGATAAGTAATCTTACTTGGGTGTTTCACAATGTTTAAATGCAAAAAATCAAGCAATGCTAAGCTCAATACAGAAAAATACATGACAGTCATGTCAACCAAGCTTAAACAAAAGTTATCAAACAAACAGGAGATACTATTGCTAAACAAAATGGCAAAAATCAAGGAAAGCTATCCAAAACTAAAACTGAACAAGAATCTGTGTTTGACAACCATGCATATAATATAATGATAAAGACATGAGCACCCTGGTTTACCAACTATAAAAATAGCACAATTCACAATAATAAAATGCGAATTACAATGATTTGTAATGAACAATAATATGAATCATGGCAAGTAAGACCAAAATTGATACAAGGATAGGGAAAATTTAACAAATACCTACCCTAACTAAAAAAAATGCACAACCAAATTAGAATCATTAACACCATGTGAAGGATGAAAATAAAGAAGTGTATGGAACTAATACTAACAACTCTCAAGAAAGCTTAAATTAACAGGGAAAAAACTGAATTAGGGGTATAATCCAAACATTTACAAAGAATATGCACACAGGAGATATAGTAAATTTTACTTTTTAACCCATGAAGTGATGGCAAACCTCCATCGATTTAAACAATGCAGACATTACAGACATGCGACCATGAAAACAATGAAGGGTAGTATGCATGGGCAGTGTGTGTGTGTGTGTGCTAGAGGCAATCAAGTGTTCTGGAATCGTCTGGTTCAAACTAATGGGAGGATGAATTCTCATCATACGCTCAGGATATTTTCCACCCAGAAAAGTACTAGCTATGCAAAAGCAACAGGTACAGTATTATTAATATTAAAATATCTTTTATTAATCTTATTTTAATCCCTATATATAGTACACCTGTTCACTAAGTACATGTAGTCCCAGAGCATCCTTTACAGCTAGCATGTGCAACCTATGGCCTGCAGCCTGGTTCTATCTGCTTATTTGCATCATAGATTATGGCTTTAGAAATCAATTATCTGGCCAGTGCCCTGGAGGACGATGCATGTGACAGGTGTCAAACTATACACCATTTTATGTATTCATGAACTAATGTGTATGAGTTTTTGTGTAAGACTTGCATCAGAGAATCAGTTAGGCTGTATATATCCATCATTTACAAAAACAAACTGAGCAAATATGAATAAATGTTTTATTTCATGAAATAAATTGAAGCAAAACCATTTAATTTTAAGCACTTTAGTTCAAATATGTGTGCATATTGTCCTGCAGTTATCATAACAAATGTTCCTTTACTGAGTATTCATTGATTATTAACAATGTGCTCAGACATGCTCCCGTGTCAAGTCTGAGAAACTACCAGTCAGTCTGAATACACAAGAAAGAGTCTTAAAAATAATGCACACCCTAAAGCTAGGCCTGGTTACTTAGATTTTTTTTAGACCAATGGGAATTCTTCTTTAACTTACACTGTAGACATAATTCTTGACATGGCAGAAGACTGTTGGTCATATATCTCTGACTGCTCATCAAACTTTTCCAGCTGTGACAGTAGTGCTTCATATGTCCCACCTGCATCTAAAACAAACATATTCATGTCAGGCCATTCACTTTTCTAATGAAATGAATATTATGACACAAACTGTTATTATCAAGAAGTGACCATTATACTTCCTCAAAATCATTGTGCTACCTGCACTATGCAATAACATGTAGTCGGGGGCGGGGTAAAACTAATTTTAATTTTGCAATACTTAAGTGCCATGATTGCATTGCTAGAATTTTCCTGGTGCTAGTTCCCAGTCCAAGGACATCATTCCCTCCTTTATAAGAATAAAAAATAACATGACCTCAGTCTGATACCATTGCCATTCCAACAATTGGAATACTGCTGACCTTTGACTCAGACTAAGACTTGATGAACATCAGAGTGGGGAAGGAAGAGATGGCTGATCAATAATAACAAGTATTAAATAATTAGTTTTCCCCATCCCCACAAAAAACAAAAACTGAATAGCACTAATCCATTACATGCCCTTATTGCATTCCTGAATTTGCCAGCCCTGTGGGAAGCTGACAGCCAAACGACCTTACCATTGTTGTCCATAGGATGTTCTACTGCCGACTGGAGGATGACAACTTGTTGCACTTACACAATGGGACCCAAAGCATAAATACCCTTATTCTGGTATGCTAATGAATGATGGTAAAATGTTGAGAAGGTGGAGTGAAAACACCAGGTGTTTTTTGATGACATATTCCATGGAGGAATGATTCAAAAATGCCCTATATGCAGCAATAATCCTGACCTCATGGCTTTGACTTCATAAAAGAGACTTGTCTGTGAGAGACTGACAAGCTCTTTTAACAGTCTGAACAATTTACCTAAAGCTGATGAAGGCAGAAATATCAGAACTACCTTTTAAAGGGAGAAATATGGTTAAGACCATATCTTTTCACTCTTGATTAACTAGACAGAAACAAAAGCTGTACTTGGGCAAAATAGTCTATGATGATCAACCCCTGAACAGATTCAATTGAGAATACTGGACTTTAACAGGAACAAGAGCTTCTAAAGGTAGCTGATTCTTTGCCATAAATCAAGGTTGTCAAAGAAGAGCAACTGAATCATAGTCATCATTAGCATAAACAACCCTTTTCCACTGACAAATCATTTCATCCCTTCTTGCCAATACCAAGGAGAGGAGGAAGACTTTAAAAGAAGCAGGTTCTTGAAGGAAGTTTCACATAAGGAGGTTTAGGTAATGACTAAAGAACAATGTCATTCCACCCCAGAATTAACCAGCAAGAGACTTTTCTGGAGCTCAAAGTACCTAATCCACTCTGAAAGATGTGGGTCCAACCCTATAGTGAAGCCCATAGAAAAACTTAAGTGCATGTGAAACCTGCCCTTTATTGGTGGATAACAAGCAATATTTTTCTTCAATGGGAAATCTGACTGCAGTTACAGGAGGTCAGACAGGATCAACACATTTCCTACTGCACCAATTAGAGTATTTTCTCTACTATCATTGTCGATTACCTTTTAGCCTGAGGAATGCATTTAGTAATCATGCTCAAAAACTAGTATTGGCAGATATGTGACAGGTGTGAAGGTGGAGGAATTGAAGAGTGCTGTGTACAAGGCTTTCAGTACCATAATAGTAGAATCCTCTTAGCAGTTAATTCCAGGGGTAAAGATCCTTGAATCAAGATCTCTGGGGTCACAGGGGAGGTATCACGAGAACCTGAGGGATTATTTTGAAAGGTGGGAATATGTAGTCATACAGACAATCCCACTTCAGACTGAAGGCATCCACCACCCATACCCTCTGGCCTGGCACTGGGGGTTCCATAATTGCAAGGGTCATGCAGGTTCCCCTGGCATCTGAGGTACACTACGAGTGACGTGTTGTCTGTGGAGACCATGACACAGCATTGCTATATGCGATGGACACATCCTTGAATTGGTAAAAAACAAACCCCGCATTTCTAGATTACTGATGTTGATGGAAATTTCTTCCCAGGACCACCAGCCTTGCAGAACTACTCCCTTTGGGTTCTAGGTGAGCTCCCGACCCTGGCCCAAATTTGAGATATTGGTGTAAAGGAAGAATTGAGGTCTGATTTCAGCAAAAACATTAAAGTATTTTTATTTTTTAATAGTCTTGTTTAACTGCTATTGTGTTGTTCAAGACTTTTCAAGTTAAAGTTTACTGAATAATAATGGAGCTGTCCCTTTATCACGCTTATACCAGTGTAATGCAACACTGGTTAAACACATTATGAGGTGGATGCAGGGGGACATGGGTTCAAACCCCAGCCAAGTCATAACAAAGAGTTATAAAAATGGTATTAACAGCTGCTTCACATGATGCTCAGCATTAAGAGGTTAGTGTTAGGACTGGTCAGCATGGCTTCAAGATGTGACATGTGCTACATGTCTGAAGCATGATGCCCCTGTGCTAGACATCACTATAAACTGCCACGATGCAGACATCATGGCGATATGACGAAAAAATTTTAAAGCTATGTTCAAAATCCAAATCACACATTATGAGGCACCTATGAACAGCAATAGACAGTCTGACCTCAGGACCTGGAGGAAAATGTTGCTTTGAGTGAAATATTTTGAAATGCAAATAAAAACATTTTTTTTACATATTTGAAATTACAATGTTGTGTGAAAATATTAGTAATAAAAATGGGGCAATTTTTGGCATATGGAAATTGGAGACAGGGTTTGTGATATTTTTGAAATCGACATTACTGGAACTGTGTCTAAAAAAAAAAAAAATTCTTTAAGCACTGGAAGAAGAAATCTAATGTGAGCTGGGAAGATGAGAATGTGAAGCTAAGCATCAAGAGGTCAATGGAGACCTCCTCCTAGTCATTCGGACTGAAGGCATTCCTGAGGCAGTGGTCTCCATCTTGACCTGTTGTTTCATAAGGAATCTGTTCAAAGGGAAAGATCAATAATGAGTGGAAACTTTCCTCCACTCAATGACTTTTAAGAACACTGGGGATAAAAGCCAGACTTCACTTGTCCTTCACCCCCTCTGCTGTGACCTTTCTTAGAAAGTACACCACTTCAAGCCGAGATACCTTTTGAAACTATGCACAGAATGGGGTTCCCTGAAAGAAGGAGGGTCCTGGAAGCAAAATAGGATTGTTTCTTTTGTCCTTTTATTCTTTTTAACTGCTAAGTATTGAAACAGTACTGATATTCTTTAGAAACTCCAACAAAAATTCTTGTCATGGACTTGAACCAGATATTATGGACAGAAAACCACTGAACATGCCTCATACAATCTTGTGATATACCCACATGCAATGTCTGATTAAATCTATAATATTATTGAAGGGAGGGGAGGAGAATAAACTTAAGCTGCATCATTTGGTTTATTTTTAAAATATATTCACAAGATAGGTTTGTTAAAAATCAACTAATTCTTATTTGTTTTATCATGCTCACAAGTCAGAACTGCTAAAAATCCAAGTCATGACCTTTGACCTTGAAATCTATATCTGAGTGTTGACTATCAGTTTGTTTACTGGAATGCAACAAAACATGTCTGAATGGTCATCTTCGTATAGTGGTCACCTGGTCTCAATGGCCATTTAAATTTTTCCCAGGCAAATTTCCTATTAAAAAAAAAGTCATGTATGTAACGGATCATCTGCTTTATGTGGTCAAGAGCCATGTTTCTACAAAATGATGGTTTTCATATCTTAAGCAGTGCATATTAACAGTAATCGCTTTATGTTCATGAGGAAGTCAAGACATATTATGTGAATCAATATTCTTATTTCACTTGTGTTCACTGTACTCCAGTCACAATGTTAGTGTAACTCAAACGGTTGCAATATATCATAATCAAGAGTGAGAGGTCTTTTTCTTTAGTAGGAAAAAGAGTCAAAGCTATTTGTATTCTGAATGGTGGGAAAAATTGTCATGTTGTTGCAATAGAAATGGCAATCAGTATTTTGTGCCAGTTGAACAACTATAATTTGATATCTTCATTTATTTGCCTGTGAATTTAAGCTACCACGGATTGAAAAAGAATCATCCTTGAGAAGAGATACAAGTTATATCCCATTTCAATCGTGTGAGGGGTAATTAAAAACAAAATACTTGCACATAATGGCAAAGTTTTGGTTCAATCATGATACCACAACAGATGGATAATTAGTATTCATTCTTTTGGCAAAGTATGATTTGTAAAAATATTTTTAATGACATCAAATAAATTGGATACAAATTTATATTGAGATTGAATTTTTGGGACAATTGAAATGGTATATGGGACAAGTGAATTTTCTGAAACTACTTGTCCTCAGCATGTGGATGAATATTTCATCAGCCCCAAGACATCATAATCCTTTTTGTGAATAAACTATGCCAACATGACCATCTTTGCAGGAGTAGGGATAACATTTTCATGATGGCCACCATGGCAATCACTCTGGATGTCTATGGGGTTCTGTTTTCATTTAGAACTAGACCTTCAAGTGAATTTGTGTAGGTTTGTGGCAATACTCCCTATAGTTTCGGGGAAGTATCAAAAACAAACTTGATCTAATGGAAAGACAACAGGGCATAGTATAAGCTCTTCCAGTCTTTGATCAGTAGAACCAGGGTCTACACTTGAGGCAATTCAGGCAAAATAGTCACCAAGTCTGTCATTTTGCCTAAACTTGCCCAAAAATTAAATTTCAGTTTGCCTTACACTGATGTCATGTCACCCTCTTTGTTTCAATACAATGCATTATGAATCCAAGTAAGCACCAACTTTTGTGTCAAATTTCCTTTCAACGAGAAAGGTGGAAAGTTAGAAAAAGAAAAAGAAACTTTATGATATACGGTATGTTTTTTGGTGCTAATTTGATGATCTTAAATGCCAGAAATTGCAATGCTTATTATGGGTCCATCTTGATAAAAATCACCCATGATCTAGAAGAAAAAAAAAACAACAACAAAAAGATAAAAAAATGAATTTTTTTAAAATCCCTGTTAGAAGCAAACCATGACTAAGTAAACTTACCTACTACTTCAGCAACTGTTATTTTTCGAACAACCTGGAAAGGAAATGAATTCTCATTTGAAATGCTATGTTCCTAATATCTGATCCTCAACCTTACAGATATACAAGGGAATTTCAGGAATTTTAAATTATAATATAGAAGGACTGATACAAGTTTCATGGAACCTCTTTTTTACCTCACATCATAACAATTCTGGTCTCTAATTTCCATAATTCATGTAAGTACAGTCCATATTTGATTATTAAGATGACTATCCACCTGTACAGACTACTAACATGTCCCGTGAAATCTGTATTTATTACAATGAAGCTGCTGCTCATATTTCAATGAAAATGGTGCAACAAAAATTATTTATCTAGATTTCACCAAAATTATCTTTATGCGTGAATACAAATCATTTGGCTTAAGGACAAAACACCTCAAAATTTAAATAGTATGTAGTTTGCTCCAGTAACCATAACCCAATCTCCTTTCCTACTCCATGACTGAGATCAGCCTATATTAAAAAAGCACAACTCTTCTAAAACTAGTACAAGCACAGTGATAGGTCAAAATGCATACCTTCTCATGAAAAGTACAATATGAACCAAGTTTCACTGCAATTCAATAAAGACTTAAGAGTAGTTGCATCCACAAACTTATGTCATATGTTGCATCTGGCTATTAAGTCAAATGGGCAATAACTCTTACAAATATAACGGCAGTACAAAGACTGGTCAATATTAGCATCAATACATACTACATTTCAAAATGATCTGTACAAAAAGTGCAAGACATGTTGCACTCAAGATTCTATTTGATGCTGCAGGATGAAAGGGGCAATAACTCAAAAAAGACCATAACAAGTACAAAGATCATCGCAATCCAATGAAAACTGCAAGACTAGTTATGTTCACAAGATTCTGTCATATAAAAAAACATCATGCTCAATATCTAAGAGGGCAAAAACTCTAACAAAAGTACTGACATGATTAAAACATTTCCCAAGTTTCATGGTGATCCACTGAAAAGAGTGAGTTGCATTAAGAAGACTGCCATATACAACATTCAACTGTCAATCAAACAAGGCAAGAACTCATACAAATTGCAGTAACACAGTGATTTGAAGATATGCAAAGATTCAGGTGATGAGCATGTTTATCAAGTTTCATGGCAATCTATCAAAACGTCTAGGACTAGTTGCACTAATGAAATTGTGTCATGCACAGCATTAGGCTACAAGGCACATATGGTAATAACCCAGATCACTGGAGCAATGTGATTATCAGCATTTTCAGGCGATTACCATATTTTCTCGGCAATCATTAAAATAAACTCCTATTACATTGGCACAAGAGTGTTATCTTGCCTGAATACTTGCAGACATGTCAATATTGGGGCATGGATTACATTATAAAAGAAGGCTGTCAAACATGAGGTGGGGGAATCTTCTTCTAGCCTGCCCAGCAAATGAGGTTCCAAACCATGCAAAGAGAAGGAGTCTGCACCTCATTGTCACCCAAGGTATGCAACTACCAACATGTTGTCAGTGGTGACCACCACACTATGACTCCTTATTTAGCTAACAACCACTGTAGGGCTAAAAATATTGCCCTCATTTCCAAATTGTTTATGCAAAGGGGAGCTTCTTCCTGGGACCATAAGCCCTGAAGAACTACTTCTGGATCCAAGTGAGAGCCCAAGCTGAATCTGACACATCTGTGAACACACAGGTGTGGGGTTCTGGGACATGCATTGGGTCTATGGATAGAAACCATTACCCAATGTCCCACCAACTGAAGTGTTGGAAATATTTTGACACTTGCTCAATCCGAGCCAACAGAGGATCCTTGTGTTGTTTCAAGTTTCCAAGACTGTGAAATAGGAGATAAAGTCTTCCTAAAGGAGCTAAGTTCACAATGAGTTCAAGGTCCCCAAGAGGGACAGATATAGGCAAGCCAATGTGGTCTTGGCTTGATGAGCTGCCAAAAGAGCCAGAATTTGTCTTTCCTGTCGAGAGGAACATGAACTTGCCCACATAAACAAAATCCTGAGAAAGGATCAGCTCAGATTTCTCTACGTTCAAAATGAATCCTATTCCTGTCACTGTGGATTAGCAGCAGGACAGATATTGCAAGAGGGCCACTGTGCATCAACCAGCTGTTGAAATATTGAAGGCAGATGATCCCCAGAGCCCTCAGGTGGGAGGCATCAACTCCCACCACCCTGGAAAAGTTGTTGGAGGGAAGCTAGGCTGAATAGTCAAGCAAAGAACTGTAAAACGTCCCAGTCCAGGCAAAAGCTGAGGTATTGCATGTGAGCAGAAAACACTGGGATGTGCATAAACACATCCTGAAGGTCGATGGAGACAGCACAGACACCGGGCCTATTGGTGTTCCCATGAATTCAAGTTGGGAAAAATCATAACACTAAAATGTAGTCCTAGGGTCAAGGGGGCTGTGTTGCCCCTTGTAGGTCCAGGGCAAATCCTGGTGCAGGGGGGAGGTGGACCAAACCCCAATGAAGCTAAAAAAGAGTAATTTTAACTTAAAATTTTCATGAAAATTTACTGGAAAAAATCCAAAAGTTTGATTCTTTAATATGATGCTTACATCCACTGAATCATTAATACATAAATTTCTAATTGTAAATTTTGAAAAAAGCACTTCCTTTATCTCAACACATAATTTATCAGACAATGAACTAGATAACTTGCTAACTGAATCCTGGTACATATACATGTATTTCAGAAATGCTCTAACACTAACAGTGTGCATCAGAAAGGATACTTGTACCCGCTCAAACAATATGACCAGATATTCTTAACTTTTATAAAAGTAATTCAATATTGATAAAATTGTGGTACTTTGTTTTTTTTTATTCAGTACAAATCTGTTTCTTTCATTCTAAATGACTGTGCATTCAGTATGTTCTCACCATAAAAGTCATTCAGCATATATACATTGTATAAGGCTGCTGAAATAGACGACTCATTTTCCTTGATACAGGACCAGTAGAATGTGCTTTCTTTTAGCCTTCTATAGTTTTGTAACTGTACTGAATTGGAAAAAAAAAATGCAGTTACTGTCTGTAAATTTAACCTGGGCAAAATTCCAACAGTACTGACTATCGACTACCAAGCCAAGATAATGCAACAAATTATTTTTAAAAAATCTTTCTATGAAACAATGAGGGAGCAAGAGGCAGTGGAAACAGAAAAAACAAAAGCAGAATAATAAACATGGACACAGAGAATCGGCAGAGGTGTCTCAAATAATTCAGCGCCATCTATCCACTATTGTTCCTATGAGGCAAATGAAGGAATCAATTAGCAGTGGAATAACTGAATGTGTTATTCAGGTTGACGACTCAGCTATTCGGGTCTCTTTAGTGGGTACTGAATTATGGAGTGAAGTATGAACTCATGATTCAGCAGAACACATCCAAGGAGCCTCAAGAGAATTGAATATTGCATGAAAATTTCCATTTGCTTGCTCAACAATAAATCATAATTTAAAATTCAGAATCCCTAAACATTGATTTTTTTTCCCCAACTAAATGTTTTATAACCACTTTAACACCCTACCCAACCAAAAAAAACCTCAAAACTTTTCACGATTTGGAAGATTGACCTGTGAGGACATTCTGAAGATGGAATTTCTGTCATATGATGGACACTATTAACCCCTATGTTCCTGATGGTAGTCTCCGGCTTCAATGGTTCCTCCAGAAGAATATATTTAGACTGATGATAAGCCAAAACGTTCCAGCCCTTTGAAGACAAGGAAAATTCAGAATTAGAAAGCTGGAAACTGGTTATTTGATACCTCTCATATACACCCTTCCTTTAATTGAGCCAGTTTTATTGGTGAAAAAGAACAGAGATCCTTACAAGAGGTGGATGCTCCTGGAAAAGAAGCCAGTATGTCTTCTTTAGTATAGAAAGAATCCACATATTTTCTGTTAAATCTGACCAAAGGGGAGATGTTGGACCACCACAGCCTGTTTCTCTGCAAACTTGCTGGAATCCACCAAAAAAAAAAGGACATCATCATCTTGCTCCTGAGGGAAGAAAGGACTTCCCTCTGGTCTCTCTGGTGAGATGGAAACTAGGGTGTTAGTGGTATCCTCATCATGCAACTTCTCAAGAGAAGTGGTGGGATCCGTACTAACAGGCTCTTTTTTGGCGGATGTAAAACACTTGGCGCCCCTCTTCTTAGGCATATCTGCATCCCACAACTGATCATGGGGAGTTGCTGGAATGTCCTTACTTGCAGACTTTTCTAGGAGACAGAAACTCAACCCTCCTTGACCAACTTGTAGGAGATGACCACCCCTCCCCCTTTCCTGCTGGGCTCTACAAAAAATGAAAGTCAGCAAGCCACTACATCTGCACTGCTCCAAGGGCAAGGAATCAGTATCCATGGCACCTTTAATGGGAAATAAGATTTGCTTGCCTGGAATGTATACTACCACATCCTATTGGGATTTAAAGGGAACATGGGGGTGGGGTGCCAATCCAATCAGCATCCCTAGTTGGATGGGTTTATGCCAACCCTATCCCCAACAGGAATGACTGGTAGAATGGAGATGGGTATGCAGAGGGGTTTAGGGTATCAGCTTAATCTCTGTCACCACACTGTTAATGGGCTTTCATCGACCATCATGCTCAGCAACCAGTGCCCAATGCTTGGTCCGTGACAATGTTCTGATGGCCGAGCCTCCATCAGAGGATGCAGAGCAATATTGCTGCTTTCCCTTCTCAGGGAAGCATGACATGGTCTCTCTTGCATTAAATGAGCTTCTCCCCCACCAAGCCTGGTTCAGTGCTGTGATTTTTCAGGGGCATAACATCTCTAAATTTTGTTAAAAGACAAATCCCATGCTCTTCTAGGATCAAGGTGTACTTATCCTGATAGACTAGACTTCTGCAATTCTTCAAGATTATTATTTGGTCCCGTACACTCTTCTGGGATTGAGCAGTCATGTTCCAAGTTCCACAGGATTCAGAACAAATCTGTCCCACTGAGATAGTACTCTTCTCTAGCAAAGAGGTAGATCCCATACAGTCCCAGGATTATGAAGTTGAGGGGGGTGCCAATCCTGTGATTGAGTAATGGGAAATAAAAGATGTTTCTTCTGGTGCTGACTGAAGGCCAGGTCCTAAATATCATTGGGCCAAAACAATAGAACAGGCAACTAATCATGTGCAATTTGTACTGGATAAACACACTGGGTAAAAATCCTATGAGGCCTTTTTGTGTCCACATTTTGTTACATTTCTGAAAAGCTCCACACCAGTCCAAATCTGAACTTGTTTCACTATGGCCATTCATGCAGTATTTGATTTTCAACATATAAATAAAAAAAGTTGCAAAACTAAAGCATTTTGGAAAATATAGGAAAATCTAAAGACAATGGAAGGACTGTGATAATGATATGTTTGAATTTTTCTGAATAAACAAGAAACACTGGAGATCTGTGACCCCACTTTTTGTAAATGACCCTCCTTTGGAGCTGGTGGGAGCCCTTCAGCCCCAAGATGTCAATTCCTGGAATGAACACTAATATAAAATAAAAACAAGAAAAAAGAGAGCCCAGAGAAAAAAGTTTTCATTTAAAAACTTGAGAGTGAATTTATACTTACAGGAGGTAATTTAGTGAGTTCCATGGTGAAACCTTTCTCGATAAAACACAATACACTTCTACGGTCACATTCAAGATTCTCTATATACTGTTCAACTGAAATGAAGTAACAAACAATGCTGATGCCATTCTACAATACATGATGGAAACATGGGATCCAAGTGGGTCTGAAATCACTCACATGGTTTATATAATTTGATAGGTGACAATTGCACTAAGCAGGCTTAGGTAGTATTATAATAGTACAATCTCCAAAAGCATTTTATCACGTTGATTTTAAGTCATGTATAAATTGTTGTTTTAAAATATAATACTAATTTTGTTTAACGGAAGTCTCTTCAGTCCTGATTAATTAATGTTCTGTAATGTAACTGTCATCAAGAACTTCTAGATGAAAATTACTGATCGCTATGGACTTTTACAATGGAGGGCAGGTACTAAACTTTGGTGTCGAGTCTAATTGTCACAATATAGGGTAGTGAAAATTTGTTAATCAACTTGCTCAGCTTTTATTGTCACATTCAGCACATGACATTTAATCCATATTTGTACTGGATCACACCTTTAGGTTGGTCTTGTCCAAAAATGTCCATGTCATGTTCATTAACATTGATTTTACCATATGCACTTTTCAGCGCGTATAACGATTTTCCAAAGGAATACTGATGTATGAGGATCCAAATAAGTCAATAATTGCCATTTAAAGGTATGTAGAATCAAATTCTAAAAAAAGAAACCCATTACTGTAATAATCAGTGTTGAACACCTACATGACCCATCGTCTTGAACTGATATGTTGTGAAATAACTAAAGATAGAGAGAAAGGAGAAAAAGCATAAATCATTCAAATGCCAATATTACTGAAAATGAAAGGAAGAATAATGTTATTAGTATATGAAAATTAAATTTGATAATATCAAATTTATTCTTTATTCAAGTGAAACTGTTGTTGACAAATTTAACCCTCATGAATGAACATCTCATTTAACACATGCATGCTTAATCAAAATGAACATGAACTATTGCTTGAAACACAATTAAATACTATGTATATACACTAATTGCTAAAATGCATTTAAGTCTTCACTTCACTGATTTACAAAGGTACCTACCAAAATTCAAGCATTTTTCAAGAATGTGCAAACCCATGTTACTGTGCAGAAACCATATTTATTCATTCAGTTGGTGACCTTGACCTTTGGATTATGAAATCAAAAGACCTCTTCCTAACTCCAAGTATAACCCATCCACAAAGTTTAGCAAATGAAGATGGTTATTCTGCAGAAACCATTTTTCTTCTTTTAGCTAAATGACCATGACCTTTTGACTCCTAAATCTACAGACTTCTTTTTTCCAAGTGCAAGTTTGGTAACTACAGGTGATGGTGTACTTGAGTTACTGAGTAGAAACCATTTTACCTCTTTCGATCAGTGACCCTGACACTGAACCTTAGTTCATTTCTTGCCCAATTGCAAGTAAAAGTGTCAACAGGTACTCGGGTAATAATGTGTTCACAATTACCCAGGTAATATAATTAGCTATAGGGTATCTGTTTAGTTACGTAAAAAACAAAACAAATCCAGTTTCCGAGTTCAGATCAGAGACATCAGGAGACAGCGAGACACAGAAAAACGAGTACAGTTCGAGGCTCAAGTCATGCAGATCTTATATTTTCAATGTGTGTGACCATTTGGCATTGTACTTCAAACAATTTCCTTATTTTCTGTTTATAGTAACTGTACATGACACATTTCCAAGAAAACAAATGGGTTTCTTGAATATGAAGCCATGTGTCATAGATTCATTATAGTCTGATACACACTTAAGTCACAGACCAGTTTATACTGAGAAAAAAAACAAACAAACTTGGCACCAAATATTAAGTGAAACGGGCTTTATCAATGTGACTTATGGATGTTACATGACTAAGAAATGTTAGAAGAGGGATTTTGTTAAACTGAAGAACATGTTGCATCAGGAAAAGGACAAATCAACAATGCATACCAAATTTTGAAAGAGGAATTTGACAATAATGGAATACAGCACTCAGAATTTGTGGACCTGACCTTATGACCTTTCAAAGAAAGTTTAACGTGTGATTAGATTAGTTCAAGTTAATGTTGTGTATAAATAATTTATCATTAGTTTTGTGTCTGTATTCTTGTAGTAATCCACATGGATCTAGCTGACTTATAGCAAATATTTTAACTAACTGCAGCAGATTCAGGTAAGTAGCAAAAATAAATGTAAGTTTTCATATGGTTTTCAATAATTATGGCGTGTAATATATAGATAAATCTTCTATGCTCAGATCTTGCTTATCTGCCACTTACGTTAGTAATAAGTATGCCTATACCTCTCGGGGGGGGGGGGGGTTTGGCACGTATGAACTTAAAACAAAGCACTTCAGATTCACATTTAATAATCTGCTTATAATCAGGTATCCAGGTAGCTGATCATTAAGAGCGACGGGTACCCAGTTTCCTAAAATTTTGATGTCTTTAGTTGCAAGCCATCCAGAGTTTGGTAACTATAGATGGTTGACAACTCAGGTTACTGTGCATTTGAAAATTGGTAACAGATGGATTGACAGCATAACATAATATGCTCTGCCAAATTTTTTTTGGAGGGGAGGGAGGGGACAAAACAAAGGCTAAAATACGATTTAAAATAACTTCATATAGGCACAAACTTTTAGTATCATGATCCAGTATGAATGCCTGCAATTTCTTCATCAATTCTTCTTTCGGAATTCCACTCCCTTCATCCCCACTTGGACGCTCTGGTTTTGCACGAACTACAGCTTTTGTTTTCCTTTTGCGTGGCATGGTCAATTACTGAAACAAAACAAAAATGATTAACTTTTAGTTTTACCCATTGACACTATCTAGTTCTATGAAAAATGTGTGCAACACATTTTCTTTTTTATTCCCCATTTCATATAAATCAATAATAAAAATTAATTTTAAGAAGTATGACAATTCCCTTAATCAGGCAGTATAAAAAGCCTTAATGTTGTTTCCAAAACTATCCTCAGTTATTCATATTGACTACATACTGAAACTTCAACATTGCCAATGTGAGAAAAGTTGTAGCATAAGCACTTGGATTTTTGTAAAATAAAATCCAAGTATCATTATCTTGACCATGCAGGACAATCATACAGTATGTCAGATGACCAAAATTGATAAAACGATTAAAATAACCATTTTTGATCATTACTATTACCTATTTGCAGATGGATAATGTCATACTCTAAATCCATCCCACTCTAACTGCCTCTTTATAAACAACGTGCCAAAATTCACCAAACTTGGTACATAAGTCATTCATATGGTAACCATCTGTGAGAGAGATAGAATTTTGAGACCCATTCCGTTTATACCATGAAGTTATATAAGAGGACACATAATACTGAGATGTTCCCATAGTAACGAAGGCAATTTAGTTTTACAGTTAGGAAGTATATCAGATTATTGGAGCAGGAAAGTGAGTCATTTTGAACCTGAAAATGGCTACATATGAGTCAGATGTACATGCTGGATTGACATAATCAGACAGCATGCCGGTCAACCCTCATGTCAACGGTAGTTTGAAATGTAGAAAAGGCTGACAAACAAGCCAGATTAAAATACAGACAATTTAAAAGTAGAGTACACTTTTCGTTTCAATTCTCACCACAGCCCTGCAGGATCATGTGCTACAAAACTATATAGCGCTAGCATAAGGGTTAAGATAAATCTATAAATAGCAATCTAACAATGAAATTAAGAAGTAAAGATATTTGATCAAATTAATTAGGAAACTACTGCCATTTTTGTAATGTCTGGTATTTGTAAGAGTACAATGCTGTGTTCACAAAATACCTTACTGAATTTAAAAAAATAAACAGTTCCAAACCAGAGTAAAATACCCAATATATTTAATTCTTATCTAGAGCTCTGTCTATTAATTCATGCAGTTTGATGTCTTCATAGCCATCATTTATTTTAGAAAGTTGTATGATGTCATTCTGATCATTATTGAAGATATCAAGGCTGGTATTGGCAGTCTTCAGTCCCTGTACATGTCAATCTGCCAGAACTGCAAGTAAATGGGTGGTTCTCAGCTAGACTTTTTCCAGTTGCTAGTCTTTTGATCAATGCTATAAACATTCCTATGGTTTACCTACATGCTAATACAATATTAGTATTAAATGAGATACAATCTGATCACTGCTGTGAGACGTGTTGATCTTGGCAATTCTGTCCCTACATTTTTTGTGTCTAAAAGTGTTGGTACACCAAAAATGCTATAACTTTTATATGTATTATAGGTGTTGAAAATTTATTATTTTATTATAATAATCATAAAGAGATTAATCCTACCTTTTAGAATGTACATCTTTGAAATTAATGCTAATCAGCTGTCCTGCAGTTAGTGATTTTGCCAATGGATCACTAAAACCAAGCAATAAATATATCTGTTGGGCAGTGAAAATTACTGTGGGTCACTATCATAACTGTTAGAAAGTGGTAGTTAGTCGACATTCTCTTTAATGGTTAACTGATGAGTACCCACGAACATCCTGCAATTGACGAGTTGTAATAAACACTTGTGGTGTAAATTGGACAGGTTTTAAGTCACTCATTCAGTACATTAGTGCGATTACTGTCAAAACAATCCTCGCACATATAAAGTAGCCTGGTGTATTGCCCACACTGATTTCATTACTGATGATAAAAAAGGCATAGGGTCTCAGGCTAGTACTGAACAAATGGAAAAGGTCTCGTTCACCAACTCAAAGAGCAATCTAGATTTATACCAATCAATGTGCTTTAATAAACATTCAATATATTGTGCAGTGACAATTGTAAACACATGGAAGTATCTGCATGGTGTACATCCAGCACCGAAATGGCAAGACAACAAGAGAGAATGCAATCACAAATATGATAAAGAGAATAGACTAAGAAAGTACCAGAAATACTAGGAAAATGAACACAAATGGCTGAAATATGACCCAGGAAAGGCTGTGATTTTGTGCACCAGCTGCACTGAGTATTCCACAAAATAAAAATTCTGCACAGGGTACTTCATTCTTTGATATATGAAATTTTTCATGAATCATCCCTATAATCACACAACGCAACCTCCCCACACCTAGCACCGAAGGGGTAAATGAAATCAAACAGAAATAAACATAAACAGAAATAAACACGAATGTTCAACTTTTCATGAGTCTTTCTTGGTGAAGTACGCTTGTTCTTGTTTGAGTTGCTGAATAATAAAAGTTTAATTAGAAACTGAAATGGCTTCTTTGTTATTTTAGCTGGATTAATAAATTTTTGAATAAATTTAGTCCCTTTTCACATTTTCTTAACCTTGAAAATACTTTTCATTAACAGCCATCAAATACTTTATGCTGAAACTCAGCCAACTACCATAAACTCTGAATGTTTCATTGATAGATACATTGTTTTAAAGTAGATATTCATTGCTATCTTAGTTTTTATCACCATTCATGACTTTCATCACTGCTAATGCCAAGAAAAATTGACAGATATCCACTAATAAAAAGTTGTAGGTGTAATTTTTTTTTCTGATAAAAAAAGTGCACCCAGGGTCAGGATTTGGGAGGACATAGGACAAAAAATTGCAGGACACATGAGTTCATTCTCAATGTGCAACAATGCCCCCAAGTCTTGACACTGTTCACCTGACTTGGCATGCTTTTTCATCAAGAAATAATTGAAAAATGTACCTACTACTTTTCTCTGGTGAATGTGACAAAAACTGCAAGATGGCAAAAAATATCCATTTTACATAAACATATCTGGCAAAGGAAACATTCAAGGTTGAAACTAGTTGGCCTAGTTGCAAAGTAAAGTCCTGGAAAGCTACTAGTGTAATGAATCTTCAAGGATATAGTCACACTTACATTATGAAAGATTTAATATTTTAAAGCTGAATTAATAACAAAAGGCAGTATTTTTGGGCAAATACAAAATTTGTCATTTAATAAATGATTTATTTATTTTAAAAGAATGTGTGTGTGCGAGTGTGATTGGATTTTAACATAGCTTTAAAAAATTCTCAGTCATATCGCAATGATGTCTGCAGTGAGGCATTTTATAGTAATGTCTAGCACTGGGGCATCATGCCGCAGACATGTAGCATGATGTCCCACCCAGTCACATTATCCTGACACCAGGCTGACCAGTCCTAACACTCACCTCTTAATGCTGAGCACCTAGCAAGGCAGGTGTAAGAACCATTTTTATAAGTCTTTGGTATGACTTGGTAGGGGTTAGAACCTGCAACCTTCAGCATCAGAGGCGGAAACTCTAACCACTAGGCCACCGGAGTGGTCTTATTTTAAAATAAATGTTGGTAGATAATGAATGAACATATATGAGAGCAAGATCTGGCATTGAAAATTCCATGGTGCAGTTCATTTCCTGTCAACATGATACTCAAACATGTTAATGTTTTCGTCAGTCAATTAAACATATGACAAATTTCAGGTGGTAAACTATTGAAGTTAATAAGATAGCATTGCACACAGAGCAAGGAGTCAGAGGTTTCTAAACATTTTTGGTTCTATGTTCCCCAAATCTTGACCATGTGCATTCCCATGGACACAAATTTTTTGTTAGGGGAAACATATGCATATACTTTCCTTCAGTAGCTATCCATTCACATTTATGCTGGCACTAGGAATGGTTGTACCGGTAGTTGCTAGAGTTGAATAAAGCTCAAAATCCATTTTAAAACAATGTATTTGGCAATGAAAACATTACAAGTCTGTGGTAGTTGGCCAAGTAGCAATATAAAGTCTTTTATGACCACTAGTGTAATGCACTTTCAATGTTAAAGTCACAATATGGCAAGGACTATTTCATTTATTTTGAGGTTGAATTAATGATATAAAAAAGACTACGTTTATGCAAATACACAATTTTCATTTGAGGAATGCTTTATTAATTTGTAAAGAAAACTAATTAAGAAGATATAGTTATTTATTATAGTATATTCTGGTAATGAGTGAACATACAAGCTAAAGGCCTAAGCTATTCATGGCTACCTTGTACTTAAACTGGGAAAGACTATTTGCATTGTCAAAATGTATATAATTTATGCCAAGCCATTAGTACAGCTGTGTGTATCTGATATGTAAAGGTATTTACATTGTGTAGCAAGTGCACAAATAGTTAGCTTGATCCACACAAGTATTTTTTATGACCGACATTAAATTTTTGCATTTTAGAATTTATATTATCAGAAAATCATATCCTTAGTTTTTTCTTGGAGAAAAATATATTCACTGCACTACTAATTACCTTTAATGCCAAACTTGAAAGTCACTGTTGGTAAAACTGGTACAATGTTAGACAACCTCATTTCACCTGCACCCATTGCAAAGCTATTTATGAGTATTGGTTAATGGAGGTGGGATGTGTATGTGCCAAAACTGTAACAGTGTCATTATAGGTTCGAAAAAAAAACCATATCTCCAATGTACTCACCATTCACAGTGCAGTCTTTACTACAGTGCATACACAGCAGCTGTGCAAAATAGTCTTTGAAAAGTTCAGTACATTGCCACCATGCTAATGCACTTCCCAAGTTAAATGAGAGTAAGATCCAGAAAGGAAAATTCCATGATGCAGCTCATTTCAGATTAACCAGATATTCAAACATGATAATGTTTTCATGAGTTACCTCCACACATGATAACACTTACTGCAATAATGTAAGTGTTCAAGGAAAATATGAGTATGGTGCAAACAAAGTGAAGGTGGAAAATCTGTCAAAACCAATAAGATTATCTCACATTTTTAAAAGTGCTAGTGCATTATGTATTACTATTTTCAATTGTCCATTTAAAATGCTGTGCCCATTAGCTATGATGTCATAGCCTTGAAGTGATCCTATGCCACACAATGGAGCAAATAAAACTATTGTCATAGACAAAATGATGACTCAAGTTAAAATCTACTTAGTTTTGTTTTTCAGGCAGTTTGGCTTATGATTAAGTTATTAAGCCTATATACGTTCAATATATTGATTTATACTAACCACACTTTGTCTGCCAGACAACATAAGATCCTCACAATAATTTGTTTTCCCAATAATGCTGGCTACACCATATTTGGATATTCCATGATGTTATTCAATGCATGAAATGCATGACGTTATTCAATGCATGATGTTATTCAATGCATGAAATATTTACTACGATGTTTACATTTCCAAATAAAGATGCAATGTCCATATCTAGCACAACCAAACACTAGCCCAAATAATATGGAAGAAGTTATTTGATTAAATTATTAGGTGGACGATCCAACACAAAATTTTGGATGAAGAAAGTAAACCCTAATTTACATATATTCCAACAATGAAATTCAGCAATTCTGGTGCTAAATAAGAGGACTATTTAATTTCTTTCAGTATATTATGGAATATCATCAAAGATTTAATTTCTTTCAGTATATATATATATATATATGGAACATCATCAAAGATTTTAATAATATGCTAAAAGAGCTATGTTTTAATTATTCCCAGATGCGCCATTGATATATATAGCCTCCTTTTATTGCCACATCCACAAAGTAGAGGTACTAATATTAAAACTATGTACCATCTAAATCTACAGGGTGCGCATCTTCGCTAGCCAAGGTTCCAATAACCCTATCTAAACCTTGGTGTAACGAGCAGACATTTCTGTGATTTGGGTCTGTGAATTTCAATGGATGCGGCAGCAAGCCACAGCATCCAATCAAAATTAAGTTGTTCAAATCTGAACACTGTTCCTATGTGATTGAGACAAGGGGAGCACACAACTTGAATGGACTAATAAATAGCAATTTTCCAGTGCCGGTCCGTGTTTGCTGAAGTACCTTTCACTCAGATAGACCTGTAATGGCTTCCCTCTGGTACACAGTCATACTTTTGAGGTTAAACTTACAAAGTATCCATTTTAGGTCAATTGCCCCCACTGTTTTCAGCTGATGTACAATGCATGCTGCTAATGGTTATTTGGCATTACATACTAAGGGAGGCAAAATCCAATAGATGTCACTAGGACAAATCACCAATAGATCTGTTTGATCTACTAAGGTGTAGATAGGGTTATTGGAACCTTGGCTAGCGAAGATGAAGGGTGTGGTACTCTGTAACCTCTGTTATTGGGATCTAAGATGCAACACTGGCTTATGGCACAAACCATATGCTGATAGCTTTCTACTAACTACAATGTTAGATGTCCACCCTGATATTTATATTGTTTGGGTGCACCCAAACAACATAAATATCTGGGTGGACATGTTACACTGTAGGACTGTCTTTTTTCAGTAGTCATACTTTCATCAGCCACAGGTGACTGATGCAAGCTAAATGTTAACAAAAATCAGTAACATGAAGACAAAAAAATCTTGGAGTAGCAAAGGTTCTTAAGATTACTCCTAAGATCCTCTCTAACACCAGACCTATCATATTATATAAAGATCAAGGTAAGTAACTTCCAAACATACCCATCAACACCCGACCCTTGATCTTGGGTTAATATTCCTGGCCAAAAAATTTATTTAGTTCTTGAGCCAATAAATTTATGTCCCTGAGTCATGTGCATCAAATGTGCTCTTCACTCAGGAGGTAGTGAATATTGTACTGATGGATTTAAAACTGAGTTATTCACAAACACAAATCTAATTCTTTGATAAGATTCCAGGAGCTGATTCAAGTGAATGGTAAGTAGGAACTTACCTCTACATCTACCACTGTTCTCAGATAAATGACAAAATATGTCTTAGAGTTGCACATCTCTGTGTACCGGCAAACTGTAGGTGAGTGTACCTTTGTCATGGTAGACAAATTCATGCAATTCTTGCATTTAGAGGCCTGTAACTTTAGTTGGTGCAATGCAGAAAATCTGATTATTTGATTAATAGAAAAATATATCATGAGTGAAATGAAACATAGATCATGACTGAGTGCTTTTTGGGGGAGGAACTGGAGCCTTATATCAAGGGTCGAGTTAGTCTGACAATGTAAGCCCTTGACCCTGATATTTATGTTTTGGGCGTCAAGGTCTTATAGGAATGCGATAGAATGGAAGCTGGGAATACCAAAATTGGTTAAAAGGGTAATAAGAATTTTGAATGAAATGAAGCTATCTAAACACTTTGTTCAATATTAGTACATTTTTATTTGCTTCGTGAAAGAAATATAATTCAAATTAACCTGATTTCGGCATTCTCGGCTCCCATCACTTTCCAGCAAAATGAAATGTAGGCCAAAGAAACTTGAAAACAGGTCCATTTTCTTGTGTGAGAATTTGAATTTATTAGAAAAAAGACATCAAAGTAAGTAAAGTCTGACCAAAACTTTATGACTTTAATTTGTAGAAAAGCATCGTTATGGGCTGCCAACTGTGCGAGATATTCCTGAAAATTTGACTTTAGTTACGATGTCAATATCAAAACATCCTACATAGCACCATTATTTAGACTGTAAGACCTTGACACCCAAACATAAATATCAGGGTCAAGGGCTTACATTGTAGGACTAGGGACGAGTGTGGAAGGGAGTGCTTAGAAGTTACTTACCTTGTACCTTGTCTCATACATGACAGTCTGGGTCTAGTATCAGAAAAATCATGTAAGTAATCTGAGGAACTTGGGTCACTTGGTATGGTTTCTTTTTTTTATTCTTCCTTCATGCTATTGATTTTTATTTTCAACATAACCCCCCCCCAAAAAAACCACAGTTGCTCGACGCAAGCTAGATGCTGAATAAAAACCAACAATCTGAAGGGGAAAAAAAATCATACCAAGTGACAAAATTGTCTCAGATTACCCCCATGACCCGTTCTGACGTAGGACCCTGTCTACTATACTATAAATGAGAACTTACAAAAACTTCTTTCCACACTTGACCCTCAAATTCCTTCTGCTATTTCCATCTTTGAAGGCATAAAAGTCTAATCTATGGCTTGTTTTACTCCTGAGATATTTTTCTATTCATCAAGCCATAATTGATTTTTCTGAGTTGCACAAAACTGATGTTATGGGCTCGGAAATGCATGAATTTTGTGAATTTTGCTGGCCGGGACAAAGTTATGCTCCTGTGGGTACTCTCCTGTGCAACGAGCCCTATTTTTACTGAGAAATATGGTATTTGTGACTCTACAATACATTCCTTCATTAATCTGAGAACAATGATAGATATAAAAGTATGTTCCTACTTACCATTGACTCCATTCAAATTTTGGAGTTCGGTTCCATAGAATATTTATCCAAGTCCACACAAATCGAATACACATTACCCATTTTCAAAATCTCCGGACTAAGCTGCACACACGTTAATGGCAAAAAATTACTGGCTCAAAGGGTAATATTTAAATAACAACCATGCATCTGGTCCATGATGTTACTTTGAGCCAATCATATTATGTTCTACATGTACGTAGCTTTGTCCCGGCAGGCAAAATTCTCGAAATTCGTACGTTTCGGAGCACGTAACTTCAGTTTGGTGCAACTCAGAAAAATTAATGATGTCTTGAAGAATAGAAAAATATCTCAGGAGTAAAACAAGCCATCGATTATGGTCGTGTGCCTTCAAAGGAGGAAATAGAAGGAAATCGAGGATCAAGTGTGGGACGAAGTTTTGGAAGTTACTTACCTTGTCTCTTTTATAGTATGATAGACAGGGTCCTGTCAGAACGGGTCAAGGTGGTAATCTGAGGCAATTTTGTTACTTGGTAGAATTTTTTTTTCCTTCAGATTATTGCTTTTTTTTAACATCAAGCTCGATGCCCATTCAAAAGATAGACCTGAAAATAGTGGTATATAATGAAGATTGTAGATAAATACATTTAAATTTTAAATATGGATCTTCAGCATTTGTATTAGCCAAAAGATGCTTTCCATATTTTCCGGTGAAAGGGGGTAGGTGGTTGAAGCAAGGGCTATCCGTTCCTAAGGACAGTGTATTTGACCTGGAATGTAAACCGTCTCATTACTACAATCCTCCTGTAGATGCATTGCAAACGCATACATTCTTTGACATTACAAAATCAATATACAGGTAAATTACATGTTTGATTCCTTAAGATCAACTGATGAATCCTGTATGTTTTCAGATTTAGCGCTCTTCATGAAAATCATATATCCAATAAAATCAAAGAATGGAGACACAGCAGCCAATAGACATTAACGTATCAAATCGAACAAAGAGCTGAATCGAGTAACCAATGAAAACTATGGTTACTTTCTTGGCCGAGTTTTTCAAAGTACGGAACAGATTATGGAATGAAATGGAAAACGGAACAGGTTATGATTTATCATCTGGTAAACCGATTTAAGTCAAGGATTATCTCTCTTTCAGACTATACCTATTTACCGTGATCTTGCATAAATCACCTGCACTGGTGCGCCTGTGGGAATAGTTTCAAAGAACTCCCAACAGAGACAGGGGGTACAATGATGAGAATCAAGCAACATTATTTATTGAGAATTAACAAAAATGTTTTTAAATGGTTCTACTTAACTACGTAATATAACCTTTAAAATCACTGTTGAAAATTTTTGTAGGTATTATTTTGTTGTTGATAATTTATATTCACTTAATGTAGTAAATATTTATAAATCTTGAAATTTGAGTTCAAGCCATATTAAAATTTACAACAATAATAATTTAACAAATTAAATATTTGAAAATCACACATTTAGTTTAAACCGTGCGGTGTGATTGGCGCTTGGGAAAATCTGAATTGTTCCCATTGGCTACATGCTAACGAGGCAGGCAGACAGACAAAAACAAACCGACTGATACGCATATAGAGACAGAAATAGAAATAAGGTTTTATAATAAACCTGGTTTGTACATGAAATTTCATACAATTTGACTTCATTGAGTTTGAAGAAAAGATAAGAGACTGATAGCATATAAACCACTAGCGATTTTTTCGGAAAATTCGTTCATATAAATTAAACATTTCGAGTGTGTTAGAGAATCTCACGGTCTTTTGTACATAGGAAATGCAAAAGCAGAGTAAGTTTATAGTAGTGGCTACTATTTTTTTTTTTATCCTATCTTCAAATTAGATTTTAGACAATAGTAAATGGACAATTTTGAAGCTACGTCTAACACGATAGACTGACGCTGCCTTTTGCACTTTGTAGATAGAGTATTATCGATCGATCGATCGAGAGAGAGAGATTTCAATATAAATACCATTCTATCGCAGAAAATGAGGGGTTTAAAGAAAGTTTTGGTTCACTTGTCCATTTCTGATATTATTTTCACAGAAAGTGGAAAAATATCTACGACTGTGTGCGCGCGTATGTTCGTGCATGTTTTCAAGTAAGTATGCACTCGGTGCAGTTTGTTTTTAGAAAGATTAAGGTCAATAATGGGTCTGCAAATGAGATAAGTTAATCCATATGTGTGTGCGTGTGATACAAAATAATGTTGCTTTTCATTTTTTTTTTATAAATTATACTCTGAAAGATAACTATTTTCCTTTTATATCAAAATTGGATTTGAAACACCGGGAAACAAAAATTAAGTCATAAATGAGGCCGCATCTATTTGTCAGTTGTTACCCACGGACGGTATAATGGACCAGGGGACGTTTCGCTCGTTACTGCACGAACTCATCGAAAAAAGACATATGATGAATGAAAGTACGCCGATGATGAGTTCTGAGGCCGTTACCGTCTTGCGTGAAATCAATGCAAGGATGAGGCTTGTCGGTGCAAATACAGCCCCAAGCGTCTCCTCGATGATCACGATCTCGTTAACGCTGACAGAATTCTGAGGTTTTCTCTTCTCAAATCACTGCGGGTATTCTGCACACTCGAGATCGCACTAGCGTCGTTGCGTGTTTATTGCACTTGGCCTAATAGACGCTGACAAGATGCATTGAAGGTTACTAAACTTCCCACGGGCACGTACGAGACTGATTCAGCCAATGATGAGATACGAAAGAGGATTCTATATACTATAACATGAACCACGCTGAGCTCTGTCATCTCTATCTCCACAACACCTGGTTAACATTGCAGTCACAGTTGAGAGCAGTTCTCGCTTGTCCCGAAGACATTTGCGAGAATTCCAAGGACAAGTACATTGTCAAGATCACCACCACTATTTATTCAAGTTAATTTAACATGTGACGCTATCAGCGGCAGTTACAATTCAGATTCAGCGGCAAGAAACGTAGCCTCTCAGTGTTACGTATTGTTTGGATTCGTCCTTAACGTGGCACCTGGTGATCAGATATCGATTGCTTACCCGTGTATCTTCCATGCCATAATCCACCTAGTCCGAGTTTCATCTGACCCTTGCTACCCCATTTTTGATATTTGGACATTGATGTTGGGGTGTAGGGTCCGAGTCCATTGCCTATCGAAAAGTTGGAATTCGCCGACACCATTTAGTGTCGGCATAGGGTAACCGCTTACTTGCCGGCCTAGCAAACTTAAACGACCTTTCATCGAGATATACCTGCATGAAATCGATAGGAATATGATTTATTTTCTCAGAAATAACGAGTGTAGCAGTCGTTATATCTTTAATCTGCTGACAGAAGAGATGTAACTACAGCATTGATGAAATTTGACCTGAAACTCGCCATTTGCATTCCGAGTCACATGACTACACAAATCTCGCGAGCTACATGTCCAATAGGTGGACATCTTGTTTGAAGCACTACATACAATCGTGGGAAGCCTAACCCCGCAATCACTTATTTGATTTGACATTGTTACTTGGAAGCTTGACTTGAAACATATACGAAATGCCTTTTGATCTTTACCGACGCGATAGCGACCCGACGTGGAGTTGAGGATTTAAGCAGATTTAATACCAAAGTGGATTTGATAGAGTTTATAAGTCGGTTTGTTGTTAACGTCAACTCGGGCGATTGTGTAATTTTCCAACGTCAAACTGAACAAATACAATAGTCCAGGGGAACATTCAGGCAATTGGATGCAATGATCATCGAGTTGCTATCACCAATACGCATATTAACTGAAGCGCAGTTGAAGAATATTATCCAGCGACAAAGAAGAAAACACAAAAGACCCCCCCCCAAAAAAAAAACGACGGCTTACACAAATGACCAATATTTTTCGGTACGCAGGAGATGGCTCCGATACTTTTTAGCTTCACATACATCATAAAGATGCACGAGTCTGGATCTTGCTTATTCATCTTAACCTGATACAAAGGTGGGTGGGGTGCATTGGTAATAGTGCTAAATAATCCCCAACGTTTTGGTGCAACACAACAACAAACATCCCATCAAAACAATTTTTCACATAATACTGTATCGTATCATTAGTTGCCGCAAAGAAATTCATTTATAAAGATACAACGTCTATTCGGAAGGGTACTTAACCGTCTTTGGCGTTTATAGTTACGATTTAACAATACGTATTCGTGATGGATTCTAAACAGCCACACAATGACGATTTTGCAGAATTTACAGGGGAGATGATGAATCAGGTGAAAGGGATAATTTTGTTTCACTTTTTGATGCGTATCTATTTTAAAGTTATTGCATTAAAAGACCCTCGTATACGCCCAAATATAACATTGTCAAGAGGCAGATAGAAATCGATCGTTGGGACCAGCATCCTCGCGTTTCAATACCAGTTCGAGACCAGCTTAGAATCGTGACAAGAGCACGCGAAAACGCTCAGTCACAATCAACACCGACAGGTGTGAAAATACACTGGGGGTGTCTGTGCAAAGAAGGGGTGGAATGCACCGACAAACGCATCACGGTTATATTCCCTGTCGAATATGTTACATTAACATTGACTCAGCCAAGAACATAAAAAAATCTCGACTGTTATTCAGCAAGGACGCTCTACTCCGTGTAACAGTTCTTGCACTAAAACGAATCGTTTCTGACACCAAGCACGGACGTAATCAGGATGGGTCTATATGAGCGTTGTCCAGACCCAAAGAAAGCACAGTCGCGGGAGATTTAAATATTCCTCTGGTACATATTTTCTATAATTGTATGCCAATGGTACCAGTAATAAAGGGTAATTGGTTATAAATGCGTGTGCGACTTGCACCAGGACAGGGGCTCCCTCACAATTATTTTTTCCGGGGGTGGGGGGCGGGTAGGATGAGGGCAAGCATTTAGTGTTCAGCAATTAAGTTTTACTGATGTAGGCCAAAAGCTGCTTACAAGAGAAATGGGGGTGGGGGACTTGCCCTCCCCTCTCCTTGTCCCTCTGTGCGGGCGCCCGTGCACCCGGACATGATCGATCTGAACAGGGTCTGCCTGCCGAGCATTTGAACTTCTCAGGGAAGAACTATGTTATACCCTCAAAGTTACTGACGTGAAAAAGTTGATCGCAGCAGAACAATAGATGGGAGATGAAATCGCCAAGAAAACCGTCTTACTCGCAAAATACAAAATGTGCGTGTGTGTGGTCGTTGATGCTATGGGTGCGTTCTATCGATATTATGAGCTACAGAGAGAATGGCAGTTGTAAGTTGTTTGTATTTGCAACATGTACAATGGAGGGAATGTGACATACAACTACGTTACGTTCATGGACTGTGGCTGAAATTTCGTTGGATATTGTACTAGTGCAGACTGTACATGATCTAAGCACACCGCGAACGAAAACTACCGCTGCCATGTGCTCCGATGATCAGCCTGAATTAGTCTAAAATACACTATCTTTAGCAGTATTTAAAATAGGAAAACGAATTTTGCCGACGAAGACAGTACCAACTTCTGAAAGTGCAACGAATGAATTATCAAATATGTAAAATGTAAAAGAGTTATCCACTTTTTTATAATTTACCTCTAAAGTCCAGGAAGTGAAAATTATCAAGCTGAGCAGTCAGATTTTTTTATTAGTGAACATGTAAAGTAAGGCCAAACTTTATACTCTGTAACCCATATTACATCCATTAAGCATACACTAAGATAAAGGAAATTATAAATGGAAAACCACCGACGTATCCACAGATACGGAACTGGGGCGTTACCGACCCAAAACAGGTAACTGATTGACAGGCAGTAAACTTGAGTAAACAGTACGTGCACGTCGGGCGAGCTTGCAGCACTGCAGCTCCCAATCCATGAAAAGCAAAAGGGATAAAGAAACTGAAAACACGATGAGCACCAAAAAAGAAACCCTGCAAAATTTGAAATATAACAAACACAATCACACAAATAGGGAGGGTACATCACACACTAAGGAAAACATTTGGAAATCAGGGTGTCACTTTTAAGTCTTAACCAGCCTGATATGCTGGGACGAGACTAAGAGGTGTCAACAAAAGCAAAGCTTTCACGTGAAGTTACGTGGTCTACAATTAATATGCTCACATATGCAAAACAATCCTCATCTGGAGAAGTCACGTGGAATCCAGATTTTGGGTTTCGAGTCTCGGAACCGGAAACTGCTGAGATGTTCTTAATCTACTATTATCATATTACTGTTTTTCATGTGGGACATCCTTGTGAACTATTCCGACCAGCGTGCCAGTGCTGGATAATGTACAGATGAGCATGATAATTGGTATAATCTGAAAGATAGATGGTGCTTGCGTCATATTGATTACTATGAACCAAACGATCTATTCCGTTATATACTTCGTTCCGTAATCCATGCCGCTCTGTTTAAGAAATCCGTAACTTCGACCTTTCCGTGCTTTAGTCGTAGGAAGAAACAAGATGGCTGCGTCCATGTAAACGAAATTACTTTGGGCATTGTGTTCAGGTTAAAAAGAACTTAAATAAAACAAAATTTCGTAAAATTTTGACTTGAATTAGATCAAGATACAAAATAAAGAGTAATTACTTGAATGTAATCGCAGTGTTTTGAACGGTAGGCTACATTGTAAGACGTCAACCCTGATATTTATGTTTTGGGGTCTCCGTCTTACTGCCTGTAGCATGCACGGAGGTCGACTAATATCGAGACGAGAAGTAATATTTTCAGGAATGTCACAAACACTTGGCATCCCATATCGACGCTTTTCTACTAATAAAAGTCATATTGCTTTAAGTTTAGTCGGACTTCACTTACTTTGGTGTCATTGTTTCTAATAAATCCAAATTCAGACCGAAGCAAATGGACATGTTTTCAAGTTCCATTGACCTACATTTCAGTTGGCTGGAATGCAATGGAAGCTGGCATGATGCTTCTATTTCTGTGGTTACACTGAGTTCAGATAAGGAGATGCTGCCCTTTATGTATTTATACCATGGGGTTTTAAAGCCACATTTTCTCATCAGTACATTTATTTTTAACATTTCTTTTGTTAAGGAATAAGACACTTTGATGGAGCTGCTACTTCAGTGATTACACATACTTTTGATAAGGGGAAACTACTTATTACATATTTATGCTCTGGATTTTTAAAAGCTACATTTATGAATATGTTTTGTTTTTTAAAACTTATTAATGTCATAACAATTAATTAAAAAAATTAAAATTACTCTGATGTGATCTCCCAACAGAGCTGGCTTGAAAAAAGTTGTTGCCAAAATAAACCGCCATCCTCAATATTTTGTTGCCAAACTTTCAAAAAATGTTGCCATTTTCATAATACAATACTATCCGTTTATCTCAACATCCTCGGGACCAAAGTAATATTGTTGACGTAAGTGGATGTTTAGATAAGTAAGGGGGGGGGGCTGAAAATAAATTCAGATTTCACATACAAGTGAAATTTTTAAGAGATGACCTGTCGTCAGAGACTAGGATTTATGCAGAGAAAAAAAATGGAAATTTTGATTAAATGAGAACAACTAGTCTGAATTACATTTGTATATTGACAGCTTACATTTGTGTAGTACACTCCACAATGTGTTGAATAATATTCATTCATATGAAAAATCCATGAATTTGAGTATTAGATCACATGTTAGAAAATTCATGTATCAGTCAAATCCTGTTGGAAGACACAACTAAAACATATAATAAATGGTAGTCCTTGTGTGATTGATCTCCCAATGTCGACAAACACAATTCACTCTGATATTTAGTATCCTAGTAGCACGTGGCTGTATAGTTGCTTATATGCATCATGTACATGTACTTAAATTGGCCTAGATTTTGGTCAGCCAGAGACAACTGCCACGATGCCAAGGCTACCAAGGGGATGAGGCTATTCATAGGGAAATGAAAACGTGAGAACAAAGAAAAAAGTTTAACATTCTTGCGAGATGTCCTTTCGTTCATTTAACTCGATGACCAGATATCTCTTGTTTCAAAATATTGGAACTTTAATTGGGGTTTTAAATTGCCATTGGTAGCAATTGTAAGCATGAACATTTTTGTTGCAAACAGGAAACTTTCACTGCACAATAAATCTGTTCCGATCACTATGAAAAATGAAACAATGCTTTTATTTAAGTTTGTTGCTGAGTTTCTTTGATCAAAGGTCTTCGGCTTGTTTTGATGAAGGTTCATGTGTTATTGAAGGTGCCGCTAAAGGCGCTCTTTGAAGTACCAAACAAATATCTGTTCGTTATTGCTGCGGCAAAATCAAATAATTGTACAGCATTAATGGAGACAGATTTGTTTTTCATTTGCTTAGGATATATACAGATCGATCAATGCTTCAAAGTTAATAAGTTTTAAAGTTTTCAGCAAACTATTTTTTCTGGTACATTTTTTGAAAAGGAAAAAATTGCCATCATCTTGTAGATTGTAGTCATTCCCATTCCCGATTTCAGAGATGGTCGATTGTAGCTAGTCAGGTACGATGGGTTATATTACAGCACAGAGTGCTAAGGCCAGACATCAGTATAAGCGGATTACGATATAACAATGCTGTGTTGGGGTGGTTTGTCAATATCAACAAAGGATTTGTTTATGTGACAATAGATTCCAGTGCAATTTTGTATTCAAGTTTGTGGCTTCCTGTCATGGTGCCTTTGAATTTCTCAAATCTAAACCCAAGACTGTATATACAGTTTTTAACAGCCAAAATTGTTGTTGCCAAAAAGATCACCAGATGGTATATTTTGTTGCCAATAAGGAAAATAAATCACAATTTGTGACATTGGTGAAGCACAGCACAGTCCCAGATCAGGGTAAGCATATTTTGGCATTATACAATGTTTTAAAAGATGTTTGTTATGATCATAAAAGTGAAAAAATGAACATCAATGATATATAAAAGGAATAAATATATTTGGATGGTATTCTTAATTTTCCCTAAATTATAACATCACTTGATGTCAAATTCATTTGTCTATAATTTAAATAAATTATATCCTTTATTTCTTACCTTTGCCCTTTATTTTGATTGCCACATTAAATTTAAAATGTTGTAGGCAAAGGTTTTCTATACTGATTGTCACAAGGTTATTCATCACCCTGTTCGTTAATGCTCATTTGCAGAGAATGACCTTCACAGTCTAGAAAAAATGGAACATAAAATTTATTAATGAATGTACAAAAAGATAATACTACCACAATCCTAGGTGAATTACCATTGAAATATTTATCAAGGGTTGAGGCAGTGATGTGTTTTCAGATAATCAGGATAGGTTTAATGTGAGAGAGCTAAAATATTGTTTATAAAAAGGTAATTGTCTCCAGCGTCTTCTAAAGGACAGTGGCATCTTGATATCATCCAAGAGCTTCCATGAATTGTGCCACTCCACATTACATCATCACATTGCATCATGAAACTTTATACTTTCCTGAACATAGTCAAGAAGTCAACCATGCCAAAAGAAACATATACCACCTAATTTATCATGTAATATATTTGATTGCAATCTAGTCATTTATTGATGAGAAAAATTATTTCGGATATGAATGAATGAATAATCCAACAAGTTTTATTGACATATTTTCAAGACATGTGAAACTGGAAGAGAAAAATTACTCCGTTTCTTATTTAGATAGAGAGGAAAGAAAAATGAAAAATTAATAGGGCAGCATCCATATAAGGACTGTTGATGAAACTAATTATCTCTTGCTCAGAAGATACTATGTAAATATAAGAGCAAGTTTTCGATAAAATGCAACTTTCATTCAGCATCACATTTTGCAGAAAATAATAAGAACAACAACAATTATAACTACAACTATTGCTACTACAAAAATGTAACTTATATTCTAATAGTGCCTGAGGAATTGTCCCCCCCCCATCTCACTTGTTGATAACTAAGTACATCTGAACCAAAATTTAGCAATATGCAAAACTTTCCCACATGTGTCAACTTGCACGGTTTACCTGTAATTTGTATGTTTTTTTTCCATTTTTGTCTGTGTACGGCCATACAACTGTTTTGTACGGTTTTTCATACAAAATTTTTTGTTGGTTTAATTGTTTTTTTTTTGTCATTTTGTCTGGGACTCTGGACATATTTTTTTTTAAAATGAGAATTCAAGGAGATCAGGGTGGCCCGAAACAACCAATCAAATCATACTCACAGCCGCACTTTTCCTTTGATAATGAAACAAGTTCCATTTCATGGTTCAACTCCTGTGTATGAAGATCTTGTCGTTTATCGCTCTGTAATTTGATGCTCACTCGGGTCTCTAACATTGACTAAGTACCTGTGTACATGTAGTAAATGTTTTCTTATTTTATACATTATTTTTTTTATTATTTATACTTATTACTATCAAATGCATGAAGTTTGCATCAATTTTAATACTTTACATAGTGTGACAGTCATGTTGGTGTAGCCGTAATTCATCCGACTTTTCTGTGTGGAGATAAAGTCAATTTATTAAAATTTTTAACAATATACTAATTAAAAATAAATAGTCTGCTGAATTCAGTGCCGGCATTTTATCGTGCTTTCATAGTTTTAATTACCGGTAAGTTTGTCAGATATGTAATGCAAATATGAAGATGCATTGCCATAATGAAGGAAGTAGTACAGATACTGAGTGACGTCATTCTCGTGGCTCAAAAATATGTAACACTGCCAATTTATATCAAGTTTTTGACCAAAATCGGTACACCATATAGCAAATTCCTAACTTTTCAAACACCAGATATGCAATTTTAATAGAAACAATCAACAGCTTACGAGGTATAAACTTCTGGACTGCTACTTTGTCGATTTTTTTTGGTTTAGATTTCAATTTTTGGATAGCTCCTGACGTAATATCTTGGGGTTTATGGGGAAAAATATAAATTCGTAACACATTTATAATTGGGAGATTTTCATCTATCACATGTCAAATCTAAATTTTTAAATTATTTATTTTATTTCTTTCATCTGGTTGAAATATTCCATCCATCAAATGACTGAGTCTAACTCAAAGAAATGCAAGCTTGAAGACACTGACCGAGGTCACAGCAAGTTTCAGGCTGATTGGATTAAAGTCTTCCCTTGCATTGTGGATGTATCCAATTTATTATCTTCCCATGATTTTTGTAAATTACGCAGTAAAGACATTAAAGTGGTGGTGTTGGGCATATATGATCTGAAGGAACACTTCAGGACAAAACTACATGAAAGAAATTTTGAAAAGAAGAAGGGAACATCCATCAGAAGCTTCTTTGCTCTGACAAAGCAGGAAGATGATAGTGTTATAAGTAAAAAGAATGAAATAAAGTTTTAGAAATGTAAATAATTATGTAAATACTTTGTGTATAGTATTGTTGTTTTAAAACTGTTGATCTTATATAATGTATGAATACATTTTTTCATGTAAGGTTTTATTTGCTCTTTGTAAGGTTTTTATTGGTCTGGCGTACAGGTTTTCATCTCAAGGGGTTGACACCTATGCTTTCCATATAATTCAGCAAATCCCACCCATGGATATGAAGTATTCTTTTCAGTGTCGAACCCAGTCCACCATCATTTCTTAAGCTCTTTCTTTTGGGAAATCATTCTATCTGAATCAAAATCACTATTGGTGACACCAGTATCTGATTTCATATTGAGGCCAACATGGGGCTAGCCAGGAAAAAGGGCTATTCTACATGATGTTTAGGTGCTGTGTCCATTTTTCACAACAGTTTGGTAAACTTAAAATGTATTATGCTATGTTTGGCTTGTTTTCATTATATATGTATGTGTGTGTATATATATATATATATATATATATATATATATATATATATATATATATATCACTATTTAACTAATGCCTAATGTTACATCAAGTATGTAGACATAATAAAATCTTACATTTGCAATCCTATCAGTGGACTGTTGTAATGAAGCTATAAAGTGAGTGGTTACCAACAAAGCAGTTCAGGTTCACATTTAATACAATTTCCCTTTGATTGGGTACCCAGGTAACCGATCATTAGGATTGATGGGTACCTGGTAGAAATTTCCCAAAATTTTGACATCTCGAATTCTGATTCAAATAGTGAGATTTCCCCAAAAGAAATATAATAAGAAACAAAGATTAACAAGTTTTAACTTTGTGAAAAAATTAATAGTATGTAATTATATTTAACTTTTTATATTTCCCTGATATTTCTGTAACTTTTATGATGATGACATGCATGTTTGAAAATATTTTATGGTGCTGCCACATGCTTACCCCAGTACTATAAAAATGTCTGGGGAGGTCACTATTTACAGTGCTCAGAGAAAAACATTTTCAAACACAGGCCCATGGCTGGTGACTTTAAAATACTCAAGCCCTGGCTCATTTCCATGTGCTCAAAAGGACTTTACCATTTTACTATTTAATAGTGCTCAAAGAATTTTTTTAGAAACAGGCTCAGGCCAGTTTACTTTAAACAAATCACTAACCCTGACTTTAATTTGACTAGAATCAACTCCAATTCCATGTACCTGAAATGACATTATTTTTAACTATTATTTTGAAATAGTGTTGGAATTGCATTATTTTTTTACTTTTATTTTGAAACAATGTTGAAGTTGCTGTGAAATGACATTATTTTTAACTATTATTTTGAAATAGTGTTGGAATTGCATTATTTTTTTACTTTTATTTTGAAACAATGTTGAAGTTGCTGTAATTTAAGTATGAAAGAACTTTATGTTGTATAATTGTTTTGGTAATGAATCAACTTTCCACTTTAAAGGATGTATTTAAGATTACAACGTGGTTGTGAAATATATATTTTATTTGTATATTTCTGCAGGTTTTATGCTATGTTGATTCTTTAAAATAGTGTGTGTGTGTGTATATATATATATATATATATATATATATATATATATATATATATATATATATATATATATATATATATATATATATATATATATTTAATGATTTGATATATACAGTAAAGCAGGCTCATTGGTGCTGCTTGTAAATTGCAGCTATACCAGCATTCTTTGAAATAGTAGACCTAAGCCAAAGCTATGAAGTGTGAACCCAATGACACTCATGTGTACTGTAAACACTTTTCTAACCATGTACTGTATATACTCACTTACACGTCAAGTCAAACTGCAAACAACAAAAATTCTTACCTGCCATAGCATAATGCACCAGCAGATCAGGGTCTATGTTGTTTGTTTTACTAATTACTAATAACAAATTGCATAGACCCAGTGCATTATGTGACAGTAGATCTGGGTCTGTGCAGTTTGTAGTCAGACTCATAAGTGAGTGTATACAGTACTTATTACATTTGTTATCATTATCAGATGTACAAGAGTGGGGAGATGAGTCAATAATGATTTACCTCAAGGATTTAATCCAAAAATAAAGTAGATCTATAAGACCAGTTTGCTACTTTAAATAAAAAAAGGTATGGTGAGCATGGTGCTGTTGTTATCAATGACTAATTTAAACTATAAAAAGTTGCACCATATCATAATAGGCATTATCATTAGACAGGAAGTGTTCTTGCTTCAAAAGCATGAACTACACTATCAAAACTATGATATACGATGATTTTCAAAACGTTTTTATGAAAAGATGCAGCTGTTATTCATGGTGGGTTTATTTTTTTCTCCAGCTTTGCATCAACTTTTGTCTTTATATTTATCACTGTAATATTTCATACATTACCAAATACATATACAATCTCTCATCAATTTGTTCCATTTAAAATAAGGCTGACCATGGCAGGCAGAGAAAAATTGTGAAAATGTAAATTTTGTACAGAAATCAGATGAAAAAAAATATTTTCATGGAAGAGCTGTTCATAGCCAAAATGGGGGTTGCTGAATGGTTGTGCTTTGCTTCATTTGTTTCCAGATTTTCATGCTGGGAAATTCACAATTTTTCATTTGTCATGATTGTATCAGATGTTTAAATCTCATGAAAAACTTGTGTTTATAGTTGCATCAGTTTATATTTCATTTATGCCTGGAACATTTAGGCTTTGACACGTAATTAATATGGCAGAAAGAACAAGCAAAATTCATCGTATGGGTTACTAAACTTAAGTGTGATAAACAATTCCAGGTGGGACTGTTTTCTGTAACATCCTTTCATCACAAAGTTGTGTTCAGGCAAGTATATACACCTGCCGCTTTGTGTTTAATCTGATTAGAAATACCAATTGCAATCAGTTAACTGAGAGACTCAAGTTTTGAAAAACAGTTGAAACAACCGATTTAATTAATGGGGCATTGGGGAAATGACGTAGTGCTTATAAAGATGCTAATTTAGAATTCATGAAGGTAGAGGGGCAAGGTAGTGGGGTACTGAAAGGGACATAACTTTCACACAGAGGCAGGTCAGCGAGCCCCTCTATTATTTCTAGTTGGAAGACTGATTATTTACTTTCAATGTACACTTGGCAGGATTTTGTCAGCTATTGAGTACGTAGTTAGAAGATATGTTTGCATAAGAAATATTTTGGCATATTTGAAGCTTTTTGCTTTGGCAACTTCAGTATTTCTTTGTTATAACAGATCAGATATCTTAAAACAGAAAGCTTAAGCTGACAAGTGCTTATTAATTAAATGCTTATTTATTAAACATTTATGCATAAAATAAGAAAAACTTACTAAAATGTTGGTGCTTTTCATAGCTTTGCTTAGAAACTAACAGGGATTACATGCACTTAGTTTTCCTATACTTCCATAATTTCTCTGTGATCTAGAGAAAAACTACATGCCATGGAAAAAACATGGAATAGTTGGATACTTTTTACATGATTATGGAAAACATGGAATATTGGATACTTTTTACATGATTATGGAGAAAACATGGAGAGCATCAAGTAATCAAGGGACAGCTCTTCACGACACGGATTGGACACAAATGCTACATAGAGCATGAAGATCATGAAGAAGCTGTATTTGACATGGATTTCCTGTAAACTACATGGAGATCATGAGAAGCTGTATTGAGATGGATTTCCTGTAAACTACATGGAGATCATGAGAAGCTGTATTGAGATGGATTTCCTGTAAACTACATGGAGATCATGAGAAGCTGTATTTGACATGGATTTCCTGTAAACTACATGGAGATCATGAGAAGCTGTATTGAGATGGATTTCCTGTAAACTACATGGAGATCATGAGAAGCTGTATTGAGATGGATTTCCTGTAAACTACATGGAGATCATGAGAAGCTGTATTTGACATGGATTTCCTGTAAACTACATGGAGATCATGAGAAGCTGTATTGAGATGGATTTCCTGTAAACTACATGGAGATCATGGAGAAGCTGTGTTGAGATGAATTTCCTGTAAACTACATGGAGATCATGGAGAAGCTGTGTTGAGATGGATTTCCTGTAAACTACATGAAGATCATGGAGAAGTTGTATTGAGATGGATTTCCTGTAAACTACATGGAAATCATGGAGAAGCTGTATTGAGATGGATTTCCTGTAAACTGCATGGAGATCATGGAGAAGTTGTATTGAGATGGATTTCCTGTAAACTACATGAAGATCATGGAGAAGCTGTATTGAGATGGATTTCCTGTAAACTACATGGAGATCATGGAGAAGCTGTATTTGACATGGATTTCCTGTAAACTACATGGAGATCATGAGAAGCTGTATTGAGATGGATTTCCTGTAAACTACATGGAGATCATGGAGAAGCTGTGTTGAGACGAATTTCCTGTTAACTACATGGAGATCATGGAGAAGCTGTATTGAGATGGATTTCCCTGTGGAGAAACTGCATGGAGATCATGGAGAAGTTGTATTGAGATGGATTTCCTGTAAACTACATGGAGATCATGGAGAAACTGTATTTGGAGATGGATTTCCTGTAAACTACATGGAGATCATGGAGAAGCTGTATTTGGAGATGGATTTCCTGTAAACTACATGGAGATCATGGAGAAGCTGTATTTGGAGATGGATTTCCTGTAAACTACATGGAGATCATGGAAACACTTGAAACAAATTTAATTTTGGAAAAATAATGATGTTATAACATCAGCAACTGACTACTGTTATTTGTTTTTACTGCTAGTCTGTTGTTATTTGAATCATTTCTCCATGCTGAAAAAATATTGAGATGACATATTTGAAATCAACTGGGATTCCTCTATACTGTCACGAAATTCCTGGCAAAAGCTGCTTCTATTTCATCACATTATTTATTGAAATCCTTCAGTACTATATATAAAAATAAAACTCAGATGTGATATATCCAATATATATTCTTTAAAATTTCTTTCAGTTTTACTTTGCTTTTATAACCATGAAGATTTGATTGTATTTTATACTGTCATGGTTCTGTTGCATGGTATTTGAAATGCAAAGAAAAAATATGAATGTTAAATTGGACATTTTGACCAGTAAAACTTTCTTTCTGGAGAGAGTTAATTACTGGGTTTTCTTGTTGGATGTCTGCTATGGTTGCACTCTACAGTTTTGTATTTTGCATAGGGTTAGAATTTTAAAGTAAAAGAATTTCTCCAGGTGTCCTCACTGGTTATACTGGCTGTATAAAAAAGACCTTGTATATCTTAAGTATTGTTCAAAGAACCTTTAATTCCCTTTATTTTGGTGTATTATTGATGGGTGTAATATGGGTTATAGAGTATACAGCTTAGCTTTACTCCAGATGTGCACCTTTAAAAAAACTGCTAGTTCCAGTTGGTCATTTTCACTTCCTGGACTTCAAAGGTAAATTGATGAGAAAGAGCCGATAACTTTTTGTACATTTGATATATTTGGTAATTCATCCATTGCACTTTCAGAAGTTGGTATTGTCTAGTTGGGCAAAATTCATTTTCCCTATTTTAATCGGTGCTAAAGATAGTGTACTTTAGACTAATTCAGGGTGATTTTTTTTAGCACAAGGGAGCAGTCATTTTAGTTAGCAGTGTGCTTTGGTCATGTGCAGTTTCCATAAGTACAATATCCAAAGAAATGTCAGCCACATTACATCAAAGTAGCATAGAGGTATGCCAACATTCTCTACACTGTGCATGTTTCAAATGCAAACAACTTCACCTTACGTACGTCACTCTTTCAAATGCACAAATGCCTATACCAGTGATTATGTTCCATCTATTTTTGGGGATGTGCACATGGTTGGGGGTTATAGGGGTTGGTGCATCCAGGCAATATGAGCGTTGTCATAATCCATGGACCTGGGTTCAAGTCTTGGTAGGGACCTTGTATTAACTTGTATGATAATAATCTTTCTTTTTCATTCTACATTATTACACATCTAGGAACCATGGATAACACTTTTTGCTTTGTCTGGTATATATTTGTACCTATGTGTATTAATTTCCAGAGCTGGTAAAAAATTTGTACCATGGTATACCACAATATTTTGGAACATACTGTGATATGTACCGTGGTATACCACAATTGTATTAGAGACCACCAATTTAATGTTCTGTGTGAGGGGCAGTTTTTAAAAATTTCCATCAGTAGCTGAAAAGCTATCTTTTGTGGTTTATATCACAGTAGCACCATATTATATCCATTATATTATTTGAAAAAAAATTATCTTAAAATAAAAGAAAATAAACTATCTTAGCTCAACAGATAATTGCAGCACATCCACCCCTCAAAATTAAATAGTCAGTATGAATTTGCTGTGTTAATGTTATTATTTGTATATGTTATAATCTAAAACTGTAACTGATGTGGGGTGATTATGCTTATACTATAGCTGACACCCTATGAAAGACATTGCGCTGACATTAGAGAGCTAGTTGATAAAAATAGGAAGTGTTGAGAAGGAAGACTGCAATTTACTAGTTATACTACTGATATAAATGGCAGGAAAACTTTGAGCGGGATGCCAAGGCCAGGGCAATATATTTATCAGAGATGGTCACTACAGATAAAACATACTTATTCAACAAATGAGAAAATATTTAGTGGACTTAAGAAATTACATAAAATTCAAACAGAAAATAACTGCTTTCCTAAAAATCTTAGGATGATTCTCATTCTTACAAAGGAATACATGTACTTAACACACATATGCTAGTAAATAGCTACAAAAGATTTTTTAAAATCTAGATTTATTCCAAAAGTTGGATTTTGCCTGGATATCTTTCACAACATCCATTTGGCCATCATGCTGGTATATGTAATACATGTGAAACATGTGATTAAAGGATGATAAATATAATTTTATTTGTAATATTTAAAATTAATTTGTGACATACAGTTGTTTTTGTAGAACAATATTAATGATTTTGTTTCAGTTACTTTGTCCTGAAAAATAAAAACATGCTGTTAATGTCATTAAATTCATAACAAGATTCCATGGGAATTACCATACATTTCATACTGATGGAAACTGCAAGTGCCAGTACAGTGGTATGTACCACTGGAAAAAAATACTATGGTAAACTGGTATACTGGTAATACCGTGCACCTCTGTTAATTTCTTTATGCCTTTATTTCTATCATAGGAATCCATATTGACTGTATTAGATTATTTAATTACTGGGTTGGCATGTGAGTGTGTCTTCTGTGCATGAATGCTCATGTCAGTGACTATATTCCATCCTTTTTTTGGGGTATGTGTGCATGGTTGAGGGGGTATGGCAGTTGGTGTGAGCAGGCAGGGCAGTTGGTGCTATAACCCACAGATCAGGGTTTGAGTCTTGATAGGGTATCTTTCTAATATGAGAATTTGTCATTTTAGCTTCAGGACCTAACTTTTGTCAGCTGGTGATGGACATTTCAACCAATGAGGAGACAAAGGTGAGGAGTCAGCTTCATAAATCCTTCAAGGCTGTCAAGAACTGTTTGTCTGCATGGAAGGAAGCTTTATCAGCCTGCAGGCAACCTCTTGATCAAGTGCAAAACTTGTGTGAACAACATCAGTGTTGCTCAGCTGCCAATATTGAGCAATCTGGCATCATAAAGCTATTTCCAGACATCAAAATGAGACTGTTGTATAAGATTGATGTAGAGTTGGAGGAGCAGTTATCAAGAATTAATGTTGAAATGTTGGTATATCTACATTTAATCCTATTTTAGTCTTGTTTTTCCATTTTCCAATATGCACTCACTTAAGCACAGACACAGATCTCCCATCACATCATGTGCTGGCAGCTCTGGTTCGATGCAGCACTTTATTAAAAATAATCATTTAAATTAGCAGCATAGACCCTGATCTGCCAGTGCATTCTGTGATGGCAAATAAGGGTCTTTATTGTGTTGCATTCGTATACAAGTATGTATGTGGTAAATTATGAATTGAGGTTGAAAAACTGGTGAGGAAATTCTTTTGTTGAAAAAGTGATAATTACCCCAAAAATATTTTATTAAGTTTATAGTATAACTAATCCATGTTGGCATGTCATATAGGTTTTCTTTAGAAGCATCCTTGTTTAAGTTTAAAACTTGTGATTTCATTATACCATTGCCAAAATGGGGGTTTAAAGTAATTCTTGTATCTACTGGTCTGTCTGTCCTTCAGTGTTGCACACAGTCTTGTTAGTGCAACTAGTCTTTCAGGTTTTGATGGATTGTTATGAAACATGGTAAATATTATGGTCATCACCTAAAGATGCACATATCAACAATTCACTTTGGTCCTGCAAATTTTGTTATAGTGATTGTCTTATTGCCTTGTAACAGTATATGACACAATCTCATTAATGCATCAATCCTTCTGTCTCTGATAGATTACAATGAAACTTGGTAAATAATATGGTCATCACCTCAGGATAGTCAAGTCAACAAATCACTTTACTTATGCAATTTTCATTATAATTATTGCCTTTTTGACTTGTAGCTTAATCAGTATATGGCACAATCTTGTTAGTGCAGCTAGTTCTGCAGTTTTGGATGGATTGCGATGAAACTTAGTAAATATTGTGGTCATCACTGGAAGATGCACATGCAAAAAAATCACACTGCTCTCATGAGCTTTTTGTCTTGTAGCTTAATGCAGTGTATGATACAATCTTGTTAGCACAACTACTCTTGCAATTTTATTATGAATTGCCATGAAACTTGGTATATATTATGGTTATCACCTCAAGATGTGCATGGCAAGAAGTCACTGTTACTGCAATGTTTGTTAAGAGTTATTGCCCTTTAACTTATTGCAGTGTTTGACATCATCTTGTTGGTACACTAGTCCCACAGTTTACCTTCCAGTCATTTTTATGGACCACTTTAAAACTTGGTACATGTATATATTATGGTTTGCATTTAGTCTTGTTTTCATGCACTGTAGTGTAGGAAGTCATTGTTGCATTCTGTAGTGTAGGAAGTCATTGTTGCATTCAGCATCAAAAAAGAAATCTGAATACATGAAAATCACAAGCCATTGAAAATGAACAATTGTTTCTGGAATTTTGTTTCTCAATATTAATTTTTTATAAAAATGAAAATTAAAAATACTAACGAAACATTCCAATAAACCCAGAAACATCCCTGCAGTTTGACATTTCTGCATTTATCATAGACTAGCTATTTTAAATTTGCAAGTATCTTTCTATCAGCTGACAACTTGCTTCATTTTCCTTCTTTCTTTTTGTTGTGGGGCAGTTTATTGCTCCTGGATGTATGATAAGGTACATGGTGAATTAACCGAAAGTCTAAAACAGCAGTAATGTATTGGTAGTGATTTTGACTAAAGTAATTAACAGAAATTGAAATTAGTAAATTGTTAATTTCACACAAAAATATTTGACAAAAAATATCCAATGCTGATACATCAAAATGATCACAGCAGCACTGGTTGTGAGCAAGAGACATGTTATTAGCAACATACACAATTTACCATGTAAATCTATCACTGGATCAGCATAGACTCAGACCTGTTGTCACGTATTGTGTTGGCATAGGTTCAGACCTGTCATCACATATTGTATTGGCATAGATTCAGACTTGTCATGACACGTTGTATGGCATAGATTCAGACCCATCATCACAAATTGTATGGCATAGACTCAGACCCATCATCACAAATTGTATGGCATAGACTCAGACCTGTCATCACCAATTGTATGGCATAGATTCAGACTTGTCATGACACATTGTATGGCATAGACTCAGACCCATCATCACAAATTGTATGGCATAGACTCAGACCCATCATCACAAATTGTATGGCATAGACTCAGACCCATCATCACAAATTGTATGGCATAGACTCAGACCTGTCATCACAAATTGTATTGGCATAGACTCAGACTTGTCATAGACACATTGTATGGCATAGACCCATCATCACAAATTGTATGGCATAGACTCAGACCCATCATCACAAATTGTATGGCATAGACTCAGACCCATCATCACAAATTGTATGGCATAGACTCAGACCTGTCATCACATATTGTGTTGGCATAGACTCAGACCTATCATCACAAATTTATGGAATAGACCTCAGACCTGTCATCATGTATTGGATTGCCATAGACTCAGACCTATCATCACATATTGTATTGGCATAGACTTAGATCTGTCATCACATACTGTATTGCCAGAGACTCAGACCTGTCATCACAAGTTGTATGGCATAGACTCAGGCCTGTCATCACATATTGTATTGCCATAGACTCAGACCTATCATCAAACATTGCATTGGTGACCGCTCTGGTGTCCTAAGTGGTTCAAGTGTCCACCTCAGATGCAGGAGGTCGCAGGTTTGAACCCCAGCTGAGTCATAGCAAAGACTCAGTCATCAGGTCTGCCATCACATATTGTATTGGCAGATGCATAGATAGTACTCTATATAGAATGAATAACATAGACCAGACCTCACATATTGTACTGGCATATGTTGAGAGCATATGTAGAACAAACAGTATAGACCTAGATCTGCCATCACATATTGTATATGTTGAGATCATATGTAGAATGATTAGCATAGACACACACCTTGCCATAATGTATTGTATTGGCAGATGTTTAGTATAAGCATAGACTTGTGACAGCGTACTTTCCAGTGTTGTGATCGTACATAGAACAAACAGCATAGAACCAGAATTGATATCACATATTATCTTGTTTGATGTTCAGAGCATGTGGAGAGTAAACACTATACACCTAGATCTGCTATCATATATTGTATTGGCAGTAATGAGATCATATACAGAACAAACAATATAGACTGAGACTTGCCATCATATACTGTATTGGCAGATATTGAGATTATATATAAAATGAACAACATAGATCCAGACCCAGATCTGCTATGTTGAAAGCATACATAAAGCGAACAACATAGACCTGGATCTGCTATCACATAAATTTGTTGTGATCATACACCAGGCTTGTGTAACTCCCTCCAGGTCACAGGCCATAAAGCAATTTCAGAATGTACCCATATGTTGTAAATGCAACTGGATATAACCAGGTCATGGGCTGTGTTAAGCTGAATTTTGATGGTTCATCAGTTCACAACGTTATCTTCAATTTTCATTCATGTATTGCATCATTTTTTCCTATTATTGCTATTCACTGTGTGTTTTTGATTAAATGACAATCTTTCCTTTTCAGCAACATATATTTTTGTTCATCGTTCAATGAGAACCCATGTATGGCATCCCCATGGCAGTAAAGTAGTGTGTATTGCTGCATGGTGTTTAGGTTTCATTCATTAATATTGAATGATGTGTAAAATGTTTTAAAATATGTTGAAATAGTTAAAATAACAAATTGTTTTGTTTCATTGGAGTTATTCCTGCAACATATCAGAAAGATTAATATGCCTGTTTTAGTTGTTTGGTAAAAAGGCTATTAACTAAGTATTAAAAAATATTGGGCCTCATTCATGTGGTGTAGAATGCCCTTGCAAGCTCAGGCATTCTTTACTACATGACCTCAGGTACAGTATTTCTCAATACTCAGTTAATAACATATGTATTGACACAAACCCAGACATGCCATATATGATGTTGAGATCATACATAGAATGAATAGTGTAGACCCAGACATGCCTTATATGATCTTGAGATCATACATTGAATGAATAGTGTAGACCCAAACATGCCATATATGATCTTGAGATATACATTGAATGAATCGTGTAGACCCAAACATGCCATATATGATCTTGAGATCATACATAGAATGAATAGTGTAGACCCAAACATGCCTTATATGATCTTGAGATACACAGAATGAATAATGTAGACCCAAACATGCCTTATATGATCTTGAGATATATAGAATGAATAATGTAGACCCAAACATGCCTTATATGATCTTGAGATACATAGAATGAATTGTGTGAACCCAAACATGCCTTATATGATCTCGAGATAAATAGAATGAATAGTGTTGTTGTTGTTGTTGTTGTTGTTATAGGGTTTAACGCCATTTTTCAGCACAAGATAGGCTATACATGGCGGCCAGTATTAATGGTGGAGGAAGAACCCTGGAAAATCCCGGGAAGAACCACCGACCCACGAGAAGCTACTGGCAGGCTTTCTCACGTACCCACGTTAGCCGAGCCTGGACTCGAACTTACGCAGACAGAGGTGAGATGGCAGTGATCCGTAACGGTCAGCGCTTTAGACCACTCGGCCACTCGGGGCCCCGAATGAATAGTGTAGACCCAGACATGCCTTATATGATCTTGAGATATATAGAATGAATAGTGTAAACCCAAACATGCCTTATATGAGCTTGAGATACATAGAATGAATAGTATAGACCCAGACATGCCATATATGACATTGAGCTCATTCATAGAATGAATATTGTAGACCCTTATTGGTCTTGCATTTGGTGATGGCAGATATGCATCTACACAATTTGCAGTCCAATGCATATGTAACATAAGTAAATATGTTTTTTTATATATTGTTGGCATGGAAGATGAAAGAGAAGTCTAGAGTAAATTCAGATACATGTTTCTTTTCTTATTCTTTCTTGTATGTTTGTAATTACACTGAATTTAGAGTACAGCAAACTGATGATAGTTGAATATACTTGTATGAAATGAATGAAATTTTACTAAAGCAGCAAATAATGTGTGCATGCAATATGCAGTTATGTTTAAAACTTGTCAACTGAATGTAGATTATCTGCCCATGTTTATTTGTCTAATACTGTATGTGGTTATGCAGAGGTATGAAGAAGGAATTCTAATTGCAGTAGTAATAATTTGTTAACCGTTTGTTCTGGTTATTTAGCTTTATATACAATATGTATCCAATTATAAGTCAGGTCCACTGCAAAGAAATTAGACCCTCAGCTGCCATTGCTTAAAGTGCCAGAAGATCCGGGTCAGTGTTGTTTGTTCTACTGATTACATCCAACAAACTGCATAGACAAAGATCAGATTGTGCTTTTTTTGATGGCAGTTCAGTTCAATGCAGTTTGCAGCTGGATCTGATGTATAGGTGAGTATACACTGTATCTATTCCAAAAGTTACAGTATCAATACTTTTACAGGAAGAAGCTGGAGAATTGCTGTGAACGAATAGGCAAACATTGTGGCTTTAGCATGAAATCATATCAGGAAAATAGTCCATATATTCCACTGGACAAAGTTCTGGAGCAGACGCCAACCTGTCCAGCCATTTCAGATATGTTGGAATGGCTACAGCAAATAGAGAGACTAGTTTTTCAACAGCATCCTTTTCATTACAAGATTTCTGAAAACTATGACTATGATAATGGTACATCCACAGGATTTGTCATGCATGCAAAACATTGATAGACTAGGTATCACTTGTCCAGCATAGATGGACACAGGAGTGGTATCTTCAACAATTTTATAATTTTATGTTATTATTATTATTATTATTATTATTATTATACCCCACCTCATTGCACCCCGACCTCCAGTAAAGTTGTTGGAGGGTGTATACTGGAGTCAGCTTGTCCATCCATCATACTATTATGTACATAGATAATATCTCCAGGACCATTAGAGATATCTTCATGATTCTTGGCATACTTTTATATAATGACTACATAACATGGAATCTGTATGTTTGGCATCATGAAACATGGTATGCATTTACACTGTGACTAGAATTTGTGTCTCGCATTACGTTTGACTTGGTCAGATTAATACTCTTGGAGAATCTATGCTTCTTATCTCCATGACCATTTCAGGTTTTCTTAATGAAACTTCGTATGTTCTTGTACCATGTCTATAGTATTTGCATACCCTTCCATTTGTTTGCCCCACACTACCTATTTTAAAAACAAAAAGCATCAGGGATATAAAAAATGCACAAGACTTAATCATTTCATTCATTTGTTTATAAATTCTAACCTGATTATCATCAGGGGCTATCTGTTGTATTTATTATCACCAGGATCTGCATGACTTTGAGCAAGAGACTTTGTATATTCATTATGCCTTTGTATGTATGAACATAGGTAACACATCTCTGAAAGGAGTTCACTTTATAATTTAAGTAGGGAGTAGAACAATTTTATTATTAAAAGCATGTATAATGTCAGTGACAGCAGATTCAAAGACAGCACATAGCTAATATGACATCAGAAGACTGATGGTGCTTAAGAGTTAAAACTGAAGCCTTAAAAAAAACAAATATACCAAATATATATATATATATATATATATATATATATATATATATATATATATATATATATATATATAGATAGATAGATAGATAATCATTATTGGTGTTGGATTTAATATCAGATTTTCTATCCATAGATTGCAGACCTGTTTACCCGTCCGTGTTTTACCGTATTTGTACGGAATAAAGCCCATCTTTTCAGTCATACGGTCATTGATATGAAAATACGATTTGAGGTTGCATTTATTTAGTAAGTTTTTTAAATTAATTTTTAAGCCGTTTTTTTTTTTTAAATTCTGTTTCCTTTCATTGTATCGTCTCTTCGGTCCGCGTCCGCAGTCTGTGCCACATCAGTGATTTTAACATTCTCAACCTCCGGTTGTTTAAACAAAGAAAATGCTGCCGACAAGAAAGTTTCAGCACGAAACTGATGATGAAAAGGGAAAGTCTAAACATAGAAAGCAGCATTTTCTACCAGTTTATAATACTCTTTGGCCATGCCTTAAACCATTGTCTAAAGGAGAACATTTTGTGTTCTGCACTATTTGCAGCTTGGATTTTCCTGTGCACATGGTGGAAGGAATGACCGTTCACGGCACGTGGAATCAGAAAATCAAGCAAAATTTGAATCTTTAGTGAAGGGAAATAGAAATATTTTGTCAATGATGAAGGGAAAGGAAGTCAGTGATCAACACATACTTCAAAAGCAAATAACACGTGCTGAGGCGAATCTATATGAGTTGATTGTAAATATGAATTTGTCATTGAGTACAGCTGACAAGTTAAAAAGTTACAGATCAGAGATCCTCACTAGCCAATCAGACCATTGAGGCTCTATTGGTCCTGAAGTCAAAACTAAAGAATTTTACCAAAGAGTGGACAGATGACCAGTTGGATAGGATAAAGAGTGCCTATTAAGTTGCCATTGAAAACCCATTGACTAAGCCTTCATTAAAATATTAATTCCAAGTGGATCAGTTTGATATTGATGACAAACTTTGTACAAAATAATAGATGAAGCTTATTTCCATTCTGGTAAATGTTGATGAAGCTGATACTAGATTTTATCAAATAAATAAGATTGCCTTCACTTATCTAGATAAAGTTATTATTTTCTGAGTGGATGGGTGGTAACAATGTCTGTCATAATGTTTTATGTCAAGTCTTCTTTAACCATGTAAAATGTAGAGAATTGGCTTTATTTAAAACGTTATGGATATGTGTGAAGCTGAAAAAAAACAGATTTTCAAGAGAAAGTAACAGAGGTAAATAACAGAATGAATTTGGGTGTGTGGAGGTATTCTTTTGGTTTTTATCACTATAATATAAACAGGATTTTTAAATCAGTGGTGTTCAGTTTCTGCAGATTGTGCTTTGAAACACAGAATTGCCTGAATACCAGCGTCTTTACTAACTAAAGTTATTTACAGAATATTGTATAGTCAGTATGTTGCGCGATACTACATAATGGTAATTATAGAGATTGATAGTGTCTGCTATTTGTGTGTTGTTTCACAGGCGATGTGTGTTGTGTTAAGATGTTAGAAACACTGAATGAAAATACTGACTGCCTTCTAAAAATAGTGAGAGACATTGCTTAAAATACTGACATGGAAATGCATGGGTAAACAGGTCTGAGATTGGTCTGTCCACACACTAGATTTAAGTATTTGTTAAAGCTTTGACTTTCATTTTATTTGAGTTCCATTTTATCCTACCCTCTTATAATTTGGAAGATAGTACAGGGGCAGGCTTAACATGCATGTCATCTCTTTTAACATTAGTTTTTATGCATGTATATTTACATATGCATGAAATGAAGCATTTAAGACAGTTTTGGGCGTTTATGATTTAAACTGTAGCTTCTGAGAATATTTCCACATGTTGCATATAACATTAATACAAGGTACACTAATTGGGCATTATTGGATTACAAACCATGTAAAGGATTTACTGACCTCAGAAACTGAAGAGCATGATAACATGAAAAAACTAGGCATCTCCAAAACTGAAGATTTGACAATGGAAGTTCTCTAGTGAGCATTGGCAATGTTTTGCAAAAATGTTTAACATGTTTTTACAATTAATTTTATGTAGTTCAAATCAAGATATTTTGAGGCTGATTTTAGCAGATCATCAAAACAAAAGATATAATGGGGCCAATTGTTTAAAACCTTTTTGCTACAGTCTTAACATGTGTGTCTGCCGAGCTGGATGGTGTAGGGATAATTGTATAGTGAATCACCATATAGTGATGGCGCTTACTTAGCAGCGATGGTGCAGAGTTGATTGGCATAGTCAGTCAGATGCTTTCTGCAGACAGCTAAAACATTCTGTAAAAGTTTGGTTTTAACAAACACATCAACTTTCATGTAATTTTATTTCCTTACATCAGCGACTCTTAATAGATATCACTGCAAAAAATATCTCCTTGAAATATTTAGTCCCAAGAATACAGATGGCACTGAAAATCTGAAGAACACCTGGAGTTTAGGAGATCAGGAACTCATAAACACTATTGAGGGTAAATATTATTGATAGAGAGGTACAGTTTACACTTAATTCAGAACACTATAGAAATACACAGAATCTTGTGTTTAGTCAGGTTCTTTCAGGACATCATAAAAAAAATTTTATTTTGCAATCACTTTTATTAACTGTTCTTATTGGATTTTATGATATTCATTGTGTAGAATGGGAATAATAAAATGAATTGTTCTCCATTAAAAAAGAATTCTTTTTCAGTTAGCTGGTAAAGGCAGAAGTGTTTCTCTTGTGATCTGAGTAGATTTTTAAATATATTGTACCATGCATTCAAGCAAAACTTTGTATCAGATAAACATTCTTCCCAGCAGTAAAAGTTCTAATACCATTTCAGCCTGAATCGTACTAGAAATAACAACAATATCTAATTATCCCCCAAATGCAGGTTGTTTTGCATCATGAGGTAGTACCTTTGTTGTAGGGCCTGTGATGTTACAGTTCATAGGGTGGGTGGTATTAGAGAAGAGAGGAAAGCTATAGCTTTACAATGATGCTACATAATTTATATGTTCTCATTTCTGGACTATATCCTTTTTAGGTAAAACTTCTTGGTTTCAGGATCTGACCTTATGTTAGGATTTAAGACTTTCTTTCATTAGATCTAAAGCTGAGTGTTTCAAACAAGCAGATAAACTGTTGCAAAATCTTTGATGAGTTTGATATTTGGAGAAAAGAAAAAGGCCCAGAGATGAACATCATAGGTATAATAAGCAAAAGAAGACAAAATCAGATTTTCACTCACTACTTATGCTCAAGTGAAATAGCCAATTGAAGACAACTTGTTTAATTATCTTAGCAGCGGGCAATTCATAAGTATCTCTCAATCAGCTGTGCTTGGATTCAGTCAGAAGTGACAAAATTACTTTTTTCTACTACCCCATTTCAGATGAAAATAATGTCTGGTGCTGAGTCATTTTGGGGAAGGGGGATTTCACTGGTGTCATTAAATTTCAGTTTTTCTTATTTATTTGATCATTTATGCATTAAAACTGCACAAAATTACACAAATATTAATTCTTAGGCAATTTATAAAAAATTTCCTAAAAATACAGTGAATTCTAGTTTTGTCCATAATATATGGCAAAAGACAAATGCAAGTGAAATACATCAACATGGTATATTCAATAGAAGTTAACATAAATCTGTCTTCTGCTATTTTTTATTATGGATGAACAGCTTTGATTAAACTGAACATATCTATTTTTCAGAGTATCTTTCCTACACAAGCTTCTTCCTTGAAGAAAAAATTACCTAAAATGGACAAAACAGTGCTGTGTTAAGTGTCAACACATTAAGAAGCTGGAAATCCCAAAGTACCAGTTGCAGTATCTATTGCAGTCAGTAAAGGGTCAAGGTTGTTCTTTGCTGGATCGTCTGGACAGATGATTTTTGGACTCCATGACAGCATCAATATTCTCTGAAAACTTACTCCAAAATATCAAAATTCAGTACAAAATTTCAAGGACTCCTTGATTTCCAGATGACATCCATGTTAACGTTACACTGGTTTGGGGCTTAAGAATTTCATAGTATGTAAGCGAATAATTTATCATGGTTATATGACTGCTTCATATATCTCATTTTAACATGTGATTTATAAGTCTTATTGGGTACAGTTATTATGAGACTGGAATATATTTTCTTGTGGGAAATACTTTGATGCATGCTAAGGAATAATGCTACAAACTACAGCAGATTGTTTTTATGGCAAACCTTAACATTTTGACAGTCTTGTAGTAGAAGTGGATGATTACATTTTTATGTCATTTGTTCAGATTAAGTGACTAAGCAAGCATGTCTTATATATACATGTCTATTTTGAATCCAAGGACTTCATGCAATAAAATTGGTAAAACATTAACAGGAAATAAGAAATACCCATCATACAGTACCTCACAATATACCTCACAATATCATTTCATTAATTTTATCTTCCTTGCATAGGTGAGACACAAGCATCAGTTTTCTGATGGTATCATCATGATTTCAAGTTTTTGCATTCAGTTCAGTTGGTTATAGCATAGTGGTCTGTGGTTACTTTGCCCATCATCTGTCCAAGAACTATCATCCATCAGCCTGTTAACACAAGTTTGTAATTGCTATTTCTTCTTAACTTCTTGGAGGATTGCCATGAAACTTTACAAACTTTACATGTGCAAACATTATCTCTAGGTCTAATAGATTATAAATAAAATTTATGCTTATAAGACATAGAATATGGCCTCCATGATGACCATCTTGAAAATCTTATTAACATTGCTCCATCTAAGTGGATTGTTGTATTGACATGGGATTTTCACTGATAGACTTATTATGATATCTAGTTGATCCTAAATGAAAATGGTACCATTTATTATTGTCACTGTGAAGGCCATATTGAAAATGTTATTGCCACTCCTCCTGAATGGATAAATCATATTAGCATTTCACACAAAGACTGTATGATGTCTAGTTGGTCCTAAATGAAAACGTTGCTGATTTTGCATCCAAAATAGCCACAACTGTGGCTGACTATGGCCATCTTGAAAATCTTGTCACTATTTCTTCTTCGAATACATTACCCAATCATAATACCCAAATCCAGCCCTCTCAGATACTACTTTTAGCTCAAGGGAGCTAAAAGTTGTCTGCCACCCTATTGGTTGTTGGGCAGAGTGATCTTCCCATACATATACATATAAGACTTGGCGACAAGGCATAAGGATATGTTATTACTTCCACTCGTGCCTAGAATCATGCTCTCGTTGCAAGAGACCTCGCAAAGCCAAAGCTACGTGGAAGATATGTCACTTCAGGTTGGAGGAGTTTTGTTAACTGCTAAGGAAAGTATACTCCATCTATATTTCCAACCTTTTCTCTCTTTCTCTTACAGATTGTCACACTTTGTCGTCGTCACACATTGGGTACTTGCACGTGGAGCCAAAGCAACTTTACAGTCCGTTCGTGCTATACTTAATTTTATGTGCAAGTCTCTAGTGCTCATATAACTCCAATATATGTGTAATATCCTTACTAACGGGTACATATTAGTGAGTTGTTTATCCAAGGCTTTCATAGCTTCTGGGTGTAATTTTAGTGTAATTACTTATACAGGCGGTCTCAGGGCCTTTTTTCCCTACAAGTATTGCCTCATAATGGATTTTGTCACACCTATCTCGATAACGGTGCCTTTATTCCATTCTTTGTGAAGGTTGTTTGTATGTAATGTAGATACTGGTACATTCTGTATTTCTACCTTTCTAGTCGGACAAGTACAGTTCAGCGCTCTATACATGGTTCATTCAGTTACCTCCAGTGCATGCATGTTTATATAGGCGACCCTTGAGTCGTGTTTATCTGCATAACTTTATATCATGTTGATCCAACACTCAGTCGCGCACACGTGTAGTCCATGTCTTCATAGTTAGGTTCAGGGTACATTATTTACATGTGTGCATGTCTTTATGCTCTGAAGGACCTCTTATATATGTATAATTCCATTCTTTTTGTATATCAAGGTGAGTTCTTTTACCATGGTATTTTTAGCCTTGGAACACCATGCTTCAATGATTCTACCTGTATAGGCTGTCCTTGACCTCCCTACAGGTAAGCATGGTCGTTGAAATCATCTGCTAGCAATTTTTTCCAGGTAACCTTTATTTGTATAGCTATACATCCACATGGTATGCAACATAACATGTGCAGGCACACAGGCTTGTAAACAGGTGGTATTGTCACACGGTATGCAACATAACATGTGCAGGCACACAGGTTTGTAAACAGGTGGTATTGTCATTATAGTTTCCCTGTACGCTTCCTTACCTTATTAGACATTACTGTTTGGGTCACCCTCTTAATGAGTTAGTTAAGCACGGACATTGCGTTCTAGAACAGGTGCATGGCTTCAACTTGATCCGTTTTGCTTTATTTTGTCTTACAGATTGGAACTATGGGCAAACCACAAACAACATACAGCTCTATTTTGTCTTACAGATTAGAACTATGGGCAAAGCACAAACAACATACAGCTCAGACCAAAGGCTTCAATAGTCTGCATGCTGATTTCTTCTACAGTGTGAACCATTATGGGAGCAAGGGAGATAATTCAGCTTGCCCTTTAACTACGAAGCACCAGACATTGACACACTTGGAAAAGCACCGGCACCCAAGTCACCACCACATGACTTTTTGGAACTCCCCCTTACTTTGCCTCCTCCGAGTCCAACATGATACCTCCTTCAAAATGGGACAGAGCTAACAAACAGCCAAGTTCCCTCTCATGGATCAAATATACCATAACCCGTCCCAACTGATGATCCTAATGACATCTTCCTCACTCTGATGGCCTTCCAGTACGTTGAACACGACTTTTACAGATGTGCCCGGACCAGTCTAACTCGTATCACTTTATAACACTCGTTCTACATGATACTACAAGTAGATCTTCATGCCTGAACAGATGTTGCCTCACAATTTCTCTACACTCTGCCATGAGAAGAGCCTTTTTACTCAGTGATTTTCTTGAAGTCATGGTTTCTAATTCAGGGCATTCTATGTGTTTAGTGAGCGATAGACCGCATCACTCTTCGCCAGGCAAGTCTTAATGTGTTTCATGGACTGTAGCCTTTTCCACTCAACTGGATGATGTTGATCCTTCTTCCAGTATCATCGATTCTACCCTACATGAGGGCACGGGAAGATGCCTTCTGACCTCCACTGAGGACGTGTTTCCGCCATCGGAGCTATGTCCTCTTCCAGCTCTATCATCAGCATACACCAGTGCTCCAGCATCTGTTGATCGTACAACAAACAGACGGTTCTGACTTAGTTCCGCTTGCAGTCTTCGCAGAGTTATGGACTTTGTAGCCCACCTTTATCATCAGTTTGTTGGCGGTTCTAACATTAACACTCCCACCAGCTAATCTTTCGGTACCCAAGAATTGACAGTAATCTCGTCGTGTTCTGGATAACATAGCCACACTCCATATGCATGGATTGGATGGGCTTTGTTTACACTTTGGATTTAGTGCATAGTATCGTTAACGTAATTCACTGTGGGACTTTATTTTCTCGAGTTATCTTCAAACCGATGTAACATACCTTATCTTAAACTCCATGCAGAACACCTAAGGCATACATGGAGTCAATCTAAAGCTAAGAACATGACCTCGTTCCTTTACCACCCTGCTTAATGTCCCGATGGATGAGTATGCTAACAAGCCATGTTACCCTCCATCCACAACCACAGTGTCAATACAGGGATAGTATGGGGATTCAACAAAAGGACCCAAGGGTCACTCATAGGACACGAACCTCTGAAAGCCATCCTATCAAAGCTCCACCAGTCCGATACCATGTGGATATAGCACCGAGATGGTTCTATTGTTCATTCAACACCTTTTTCTTGGGCCCAACAGCAAACGACTCTATTGGTCATCAGCCATAACTCCCTCAATCATTTTTCCATGCCCTTTAGTTCCCTCAAGGAACCCTACAGTGCATTTTGAACAATATCCACAAGGGAGACTTTGCCTTCACTCTGGGCTTAAACAGCACATACCTTCATGTCTCTTCATAGGCTCCCAGGATGTTCCTGACAATTGCATACGACATTGTATATCAGTTCAGAGCATCCCATTTGAGGCTCATGATGGCCCTTGTTTCCAATCTGGACTTCTCAATAACAGGGAAAAATCCAACTTAGTAGCATCTCAACAATTCATTCACTTAGGGCTTGACTTCAGAACACAGGCACTGTCTCCCTCAGGATAGGGCATCGAAATGACCCATGGTAGCACCTTTCTTTTGAGGAATTCTATCGACCATAAAACGAGCAATATATCTGTGTTTCAGTAACCAATTTTGATTGCAATTTTTTTGAAGTTCAAGAAATAGGGATCAATTTTTGGGGGGTATTTTCTGGTTTTAAAAAATGGGATCCACACCTGACACCATGTTATAAGCGGGTTTGCGAGTTATCAGGGCGCAAGTGTTGAGGGGGTGGTGTATTTTGGTAAAGAGTTAAGAGATACTGGTACACATAATGTGATTCATTGTAACTACACAAACAAATAAAGGTTACAAGAAATTAAAAAATGTTCTATATTATATATACATTCCTTCTGTAGTTATATTGTAGAATGTATAATGTTTTCAAAAGTAGGTCTTGGGAAGGATATCTTAGGCATATATGTCTGGTGTTATTTTGAGGGGTTGGGGTTTTGAGTAGGTAATATAACACGGCATAAAAATGTATATGTTTTGAAAGCATTACTTCTTGTAACTTAACTTTTGTGTCATATTGTGACAAATTTGAATTTTTTTTCACTGAGAGTGACTTAGACTATTCCAGGTAGTGGTAGTTACCCAAAAAGTTCATCCAATCCCAGCCATATTTTCTTGATTGAGAAACTTTTAAAAATTTCTCCAAACATAGTATGATGAAAGAAGATTCCTTGTCCACTTGGATGCAATAATGCAATGATGCAATTCACATCAAATCAAAATGAACCTTTGAAGAAATTAAAAAAGAAAAATGATGTATAAATCTTTAAAATAGTTCAGGTTATAGCTGGTCAGTCCTGGTCGCAAATACATTGTCAATAGCTCACTAAGAATACAGTGAATGGCACTTTATATGTGTGCTAAGTGTATAATAGTCCTCTATATAGACACTACTAGGCCATAGTCAACATTTTAAATTACTGACCAGTGGATCTAAATGGCCTTCACCTTTGCTCAAGGTATGCAGTCTTCATCTAAATATACTGTGCAGAAGCAATTATTTTTTTCCTTGGCTTATTTTGACCCCTCAAATCAGTAGGTTTCTATCTTACCCAAGTGCAAGTCATCCACAAAGTTTAGTTCAGGTTTATGATGTAGAACTAAAGTAAATGTTTTGAAATAATTTTTCTTCTTAAAACTATATTGACCTTTACCTTTGAATTTTTCACCCCTAAAATCAGTTTTATTTCTTCCTTACCCCAAACAGAGGTCATCCAGAAGGTTTGGTCCAAGTATGTCTTGTACAACTAATATTGATGGGAAGAAACTGTTTCTTTCAGTCAGTGACCTTGACTGTTGACCTTTTGGCTTTCAAATTGTTAAACTTCTTACCCATAGTGTGAACCATTCTTAAAATTCTGGTCCATGTTTGTGAAGAATGACAAATGGTATTGTGTGGAAATAATTTTCTTCTCTCAATTAAATTTTACCTTGACCTTTGGCCATTTGACCCACATGCATTAAGCTTCTTCATTACACCAAGTGCAAACCATCCAGAGAGTTTGGTAATAGTACAATGGGCATCATAATATAATGCGCTTCACCTTATGGTGCATGTGTAATAATTAATTCAGTTTAACTAATGTTAGGTCTTTGAGACATTTATTTTAAAAAATGCACTGTCATCCCAAATACCCTCCAGCTCTCTTTGGCAGAGATAACCCATTTTCTGAAAGTTTATAAAGTCATGTTACAATTGTGTGTTCATTTGCATAGTCCCAAATATATGTGTAAACTGGGCATCAAATGTACAACATATGGTTCACAGAATATCAGTCACTTTTGCATTATGCTCTTGATGTTTGGAACTAGCCAAGCCTGTTTTGCTCTAAACAACAATATCAAGGCTTTTGTTCTAATTTTTATTCTTGCAGTTAGAATGACTTGTAGAAATTTTGAATCCTTTGTTTACAGTTTTTTAATGTTTGAAAGGAGAAGACCATAATCAAGAACAATGTATTTTGTGTAAAGTTTCAACATTGAAAGTTGTAACAACTCATGTAGTTTGCTTGTAATGGTTAAGATGTATGGTGTCCTTGTATTCAGGGAGCAAATCCGGAACACTCAGAAGAAACCAGAACCTTGGAAGGCAACTGTGTACCCATGCACATACTTTAACTGGGAATTGAATTTGCACCACAGGATCATTACCACTGCACTATCAAAGTGGTATGGATTCTATATTTGTGGATAATCATACTTTTGCTTAGAATTTTGGAGAAATGCCTTAAGAAAAAAGTAGCCAGATAGTGTTGTCATGTTTTTTTTATTATTCAAAGTATTAAATATGTACATATATATTCTTTAGTTACATAGTTTTAATGATACCCTTCAAGAAATGTATTAATTGATCCAACTTTTATCTGTAAAGGATAAGGGCTGTTCCAGTAAAGCATACATGACACATATGGAAGGCAATTTCTACATGGAGTAATTGGCCATAGGTACAATTTAGAATTCTGTATCATTTTCATACGAACTTTGAGTAATCAGATTACCCTTGCATATACTTTTTTAAAAAAACTGCCTTCCCTGGGTACTATATACATTTAAATGGATCAGCCTTAAGTTAATTTTAAGCCATTATGTTATCTGCAGTTAAAAAATAAATGCAACAACAAATGTAAATGCAGATGAAAGAAAACAACCTTACAGATATCATTTTCAGAATTCCATTTGAATCAAGCGCACAGAGTATTTAGTAAATATATGAAGGATATTTTCTTTTCCTTAGTTAATACTAGATATATTTCATTGTATGGTAAAAAAAATTGTACTTTAATCAGTGGCAAAGCCACAAGTTAAAATATAATTTTTGGGTGGGTGGGTGGGTACCACAAAATGAAATATGTCTGGTAATAATATAGGAACAAAAATGCTCTTGTATACCAAAGTTGCTTTGAAGATTAAACTCATTCTTCCACATACCATCCCCACCCCTCCATTTCATAAGTTCCTCTCAGTTTCAATTGCTTTTGCTAAGTCAGCATAAAAATAGCAGCAGTTGGTGAGAATTGTTGGTGTAGGATGCACTAAAATGTTGCAATAAATTTACATTTTGTAACTTTGTTAAGATGCAAATGGTGACAAGGCAAATGTCTGCATAAAAAAATAGATTCTATGTCTGAGGGGTGAAATTCAATTTTTATCTATTGATCAAGCTCACAAGATGCTTGTTTTTCTTGCTGCATATATCACTTCTATTTGTACACACACAATCAAGAATTGCATGGCATGATGGGAAATCTTGTATTTTCATAATATAGGAATTAAAAAATATCAAAAGTATTTCACCAGTAAATTTCTGTATTTCATACTTGAGTATATAATGCAACTGTTTCAAAATTTAACTAAATATCCAATAGAGATATAAATATTTAAAACTAAGAACACAAATTTATGTGAAACATCTTTACAAAACTAAAAAATTCTCACTCTGAGAAATGCAATCTAGCATCTTTGAAACAATATATTTTATTACAAGTTGATGACATTGAGTGGTAATGTTACATAAAATGTTAACGGGGAAAGCTACTTGAAAACATAGGCAAAGCCTAAAAAGAGTGTGTACTGCTAAATTAGTTTACTATTTTGCTAGAAAATGGAATCAACATCATCGTAAAGGGTTCTGCAATTAAGTATTTAAAACCCAAAACAACAACTTTCGTTTATTTTCAAACAGTGAACAGAAATTTATTTTGACGCCCTGAAACTATTACATTATTTTAAAAATATGTAGTCTACAAGGATGATTCTTCATACACATGGATTCTTCCTTAGTTTTGAACAATTTTGTTTCCTGTATTTCTTCCTGTGGGTCAGTGGTTCTTTCCATGGTTTTCCTGGGTTTTTCCTCCACCAGTTCTACTGACCACCATGTATAAATAGCCTATCATGTGCTGAAAAATGGAGTTAAGCCCATTAACAACAGCAACATTACTATATGTACTCATGAGTCAAGTACATCTGCAAACAGCACAGACCCTGATCTGCCATCACACAATGCACCAGTAGATCAGGGTCCATCTTTTTTGTTCTACTGATTATTCCTTACAAACTGTACAGACCCAGATCTGCTGCTGCATTATGGCCTAGCAAATCTGGATCTATTCAGTTTGCAGTTGGACTTAATTCAAAATTTATAACATTCAGAACTATCACAAAATTAAGTTACATACCCACTTAATCACTCATGCTTGATCATGCATTTGAACAGTTTAGGTGTTTTCAATAATGTTAGGGTGTTGACATTATTAGATGAACTCATTTGATACAGTTTATGAATATATCTTGGCCTGACAAAGTGAATCCCTGTGCCATATCAAACTCTTTTTTCTTTGACCCACTCAGCAAAAACTTGCGAAGTTTATATGTACATGTTTGTATTAACTTGTGAAATCCAGGTGAAACACATCAATAGCCATCAAAGATTGTTGTCTTGACATCTTACACATTTCTACTCAGACACAGATAGCTTTATAAAACTTATTGTTTTTAGCTCCCATTCTATGGATTTTTGTCTTGAATGCAGTGAATATTTCTAGCATCAGATTTGGTTGCTTCCTTACTATGGCTGTTTTACATGCAGTAGACATTTCCAGGGCACTGGCTGATGATGGCTTAATACAAGGAGGCAACATCATAGAATGTTCAATGACATGACATAGCATTTGGTAGAGTTGCCTTGTGTCTATTAAACCAGTCATTTTAAGACAGGTTTGGGTATCTGACCATAATGAAGTTACCTTGTGTATTTAAATGCCCAATTCCAAGACAGGTGTGGGTGTGTAACCATTATGAAGTTACCTTGTGTATTTAAACACCTAATTCTCAGGCAGGTGTGGGTGTGTAACCATTATGAAGTTACCTTGCACATTTAAGAACCTGATTTTAAGGCAGGGGAGGTTATACATAATAATGTAGCAATTATGATGTGCATACATGTGTGTTTGCTTAAGTTCAGCAAATAATGGGGGTGAGACTGGAATTTAAACTTCATCAAACTCCATTTACTGTCTCATGATACAGCCATTAAACTTTATGAGGGAGGGGTCTAAGTGAGCAAAGCACTTGTAATCTGTCATCACCACTACCACCACAGTGTGATGATGTGCCCCACATGCAAGAAATCTGATGACAGGATGCAGATCAATTAGCATAGCATTCTTATCTCAAAAGTAAGTCACTTTGACCTATGTATCATGCTTAAGTTACTTTGGCCTTTTTCATGAAGTTCACATATGCCCCACATGAGCAGCATTTGTGTCCTTGAGGTTCATTTAAACTTTTCTTTCCCTGGAATTTGTGGCATATGAAATAAATATACAAGGAAAGAAAGTCAAAATTTTTCCTCTTGTACAATCATAAAAGTTTGCTAAGCTGATAGCCCACTATATCCAGAATGACAGGTCATGAATAAAAAAAAAAGTCCCTTCTTTTAAGTGGTAATAATAGGCGTGATCTCCCATTCTGATTGGTTCAGTTCACTTTAGGTACTTTTTCAGAGCTCTGCCTGGGTTCTGCAGGCTTAGGTCACAACCAAGACCAACATACAACTTTTCTGTCAATGATGTCTTGTAAAACCATTGTCTTATAATCTTGGATAATCGTTGGTTATTATTGTATGGAAGTGTCTTGTTTCCATATACTATATAGGGCAGGTGTCAGCAACCTATGGCATGTGTGCCAAAGGTTGCATGCCAGACTCTTTGCAAAGGTTCAAGATACAAGTTGTAGTTTTGTACAATGATAATTAACTTGAAGGGACAATATTAATTGGTATGTAGCACTCTGAACTGAGTAATCCTGGTACAGCAGTTCGAAAAGGTTGCCAATGCCTGGTAAAGGGCAGGGATTTAGCAGTCATTTGATTTTAGCTATATGATAGAAAATGTAAATAGTACTAAATATTTAACACATCAATTAATGTATATTATTATACGCATGTATATATTCATGTAGAGTTTGCACAAGTTATTGTCAAATGATACTAAAAAGAATCTATTCATAAATTGGGTATTTTATTTGGCTGTGATGTTTTTCACAACCATTTCAACAGTATATCCAGACAAAACATTTTTTTCATACAAAATTTAAATCTTTTGAGATAAAAATAATTTTGAAGCATTTTCCTACTTAAAACATCTGTTAAAGAGCAGATTTTGTTGACATTCTCTTGCTTGTAACCAACCTCTTATGACAAATACATTATGCCCCTTATAGATTTTAGTCTTTAACTGATAAAATATATCAATTATTAATTTCATTGTATTTGTTCAGAATTAGGATTGGACAGCATGATTGCATTCAGTTAGCATTATGCACTGTTAGAACATTAGGATTTGATTGCATTCAGTAATACATAATTAGGATTGGACAGCATGATTGCATTCAGTAAGGATAGCATTATGCACTGTTAGAACATAATTAGGATTGGACAGCATGATTGCATTCAGTAAGGATAGCATTATGCAGTGTTAGAACATAATTAGGATTGGACTGCATGATTGCATTCAGTAAGGTGTAAGGATAGCATTATGCACTGTTAGAACATAATTAGGATTGGACAGCATGATTGCATTCAGTAAGGATAGCATTATGCTCTGTTAGAACATAATTAGGATTGGACTGTATGATTGCATTCAGTATGCACTGTTAGAACATAATTAGGATTGGACAGCATGATTGCATTCAGTAAGGGTAGCATTATGCACTGTTAGAACATAATTTGGATTGGACAGCATGATTGCATTCAGTAAGGATAGCATTATGCACTGTTAGAACATAATTAGGATTGGACAGCATGATTGCATTCAGTAAGGATAGCATTATGCAGTGTTAGAACATAATTAGGATTGGACTGCATGATTGCATTCAGTAAGGTGTAAGGATAGCATTATGCACTGTTAGAACATAATTAGGATTGGACAGCATGATTGCATTCAGTAAGGATAGCATTATGCTCTGTTAGAACATAATTAGGATTGGACTGTATGATTGCATTCAGTAAGGATAGCATTATTCACTGTTAGAACATTATTTGGATTGGACTGTGATTGCATTCAGTATGCACTGTTAGCACAAAAAGACAACTGGGCTCTACTGAATGACTTCTTCTCTCATGGTAATATTTTCAATATCGTGGATGACTACTTTCATCAAGTAGGCATAGCATTGAATTTTTCCAGTTTGTATATGATGTTCATCATAGATTAATAAAAATGTATGACTCACTTTCCAAAAATGTACATGACTAAATACCTGTGATGTAAATAACATATAAGATAAATAAACTGCTTATTAAGGTTCCTCATGACTCTGTTTTCAAGGTTCAGTAAGTGAAATCTTCTCTGAGTGAAACAAAATTTGCATGCATCTCTCTTAGTGAGTCACCTCTGTGATCTGCTGGCTTTTGTCACTTAAGTCTACTGACAGTCAGTAATGTAGGATTGCAGCCTGAGCACTACCAAATGCTAGCCTTACTACATGCAGCACATGCTTGGCCAAAAAATTAACTCTCCCTAGAATATGGCCCAGACATGAACCTATATGGACTAAATATATCACCTGGATGTAAATTCATACTTTTCAATTCAGAAGTTGAAATTCAATGATTTGTGGTTTATTCTAAACATTTCCATTGTTTATGTTGCTTTAACAGAAGCTAGAAAATATGTTAACAAGGGCATATCACAATATCACACTGTGAATTCATGGGTATCAATTTTTATTAGTAGTTTATTTTGTTGTTTGGGACAGGCATCATAGTTTTTTGGGTTTTTTTTTTTATAGAAGAATAACTGTTTATTGGGTTCTTAAATTTATGGTTGGGACCAAATACAGAATCCTCAAAAATTGGTACCCCACAAACAATAATGAATTCACAACAATTTGGTCATTGATAAAGGAAATACATATAGCTGATATTTATATAAGGCTATATAGATTTGCATTTCAGTGAGATTCATACTAATATACAATATTATAGCATTAAAGTTCAGGTATCTACCGACACAGAATCATCCCTCACATTTCCCCATAATGTATTTATCTGTGTATGATACACAGGAAATTCAGAACAGCATGCTTCCAGAACTGTCCTTGTCAAATAACTTCAGGCATCAGGGTCTATGAGGTTTACTTTAAATCATAATTAGAATAATAACTATAGACCCTGATAAGTTATGCATCATATTGTGACTGATTGGGCCTAGTCTGTTCATATTTGGACATATCATCCATTTACAACTTTGAATTTTTAAGAAGTAAATGGATAATCATTATGACATATATCACTTGTCATGTTGATGAAAATTTTTTTTTTTCAATTTTAGTTTAGCATTAACAAAAATGGACATAAGTGCTTATATCACTCACCTGGCATGCATTGGTTTAAAGGCAAATGTAGCAGAATTAATGCATGTGCCTTGGGTTCAAAGATACAAATGTCAGGATAGTTTCCAGTTATTAGTGATTTGGTAGAAATTGCTGGTGTTCAACATGCTTAACTGTGTTCTGTACTGAGTAACCTCCCCTGGACAAGATGGAACATCAACACTTTCTGTATGAATATGAAAGGTGTTCATGCTAGATAAGACAAAATTAGGAAAGAAATTTGTTCATTTAGTCAGGGGTAGGTGGAAGAATAATAAAAACTGGCTCAACCACGTTGGAAAAGAAGTTGAAAAGAAGTTTTCTACATGGTTGCTATAAAGCCATGCCATTGCTAGGGGAGTCAACCTGAGGTTCCCATAGGACAGGGAAAAGTTGGGAATGTATAATTTTCTGTAAAGTCCAATAATTTTATGGTAAGTCAGAAAAAAAAGAAATTTTAGACCAAAGTCGGGGAATAATTGGGGAATTGTTTATGGACCAGCATGCAAGGAGTGTTGTGTTACCAGGTATTTCAAATTTGCTCAGTGCAAACTGTTTTGAATAACTCGGCAGACCTTTGATTACTTGCACATAATTCAAAGTTACTGTAGATATTCTTAAGAAACAGAATGAAACATATTACACTGTGCTTAATTTGAAAAGTGAAACAGAATACAAGAACTGTTTAGTTGTTTGGTGAAATAGTTAATGGTAGGTTGTTCTTTATGGCCTTCTTACTCTATTTATAGTTCTGTATTTTGTTATTTTTGTAACTTGTAAAATCTTATTCAAATAAACAGTGCTAGATTCCTATACAGTTTACAGATAAATAGTTGCACTTGATACAAGGCAGCTCATCCTTGAGAAAGCTAGTTAGTACAATATTTTAACTTAATTAATTTGCAAAATTCTACTGATGTTATTTACACTTTCTTTGCATCCTCTGTCTGATTGCTCAGTAAGTTTTCTGTATGGGATTAATATGGAGTTTCTCAAAACAGTCTTCTCAATGGTCAACTCCTTTGGCTTTTTATGTTCAAAATAGAAAGTGTTTGTGTTGGAGATGAAATGTGTGGTGAGAGAAAATTTTATCCAGGGAATTTTGATTCCAGCAAACTGTGGGAACCCTGTACTCTGCAGACAAACATAACAGAGCATGTTAAATGAAACATCCCCAAGTTTAATAAAAATTGGCTTAACTGTTCTGGAGAAGTTGAAAACTGGTTTTCCACTTGGTTGCAACGGAAGTCACACAAGTGCTAGTAAGCCACCACTCTACAATTCTGGTACACTGTGCCCTAATAATCGATTTTACAAAGTTCAACAAAACTGACTTGGCATCCACTGAGATAAAGTTGAAATTTTTTTACATGGTTGTTATGAAGACTACAATGTTCTAAAGAAGCCACACAGACACAATTTTGATAAAGCATGACCTAACAAACATCCCCACCAAGTCTGATCAAAAACTTCTCAGCTATTCTACAGGTAAAAACTACCGGTAGATCTTTTACTTGGTTGCTAAGGAAGTCATATACCATTGTTGGAGAGCCACCCCAAATTCAAATCTGATGGAGCATATCCTAAGAAATAACGCCACTATATTTAATCAACAGAAGTTGAAAATAGGTTTCTTATGGTTGCTATAGAATCCACACTGCTGCAAGGGGATCTGCCCCAAACAAAATTTTGATTTAGCATGTCTTAAGAAACATTCCTATCAAGCTTGAATTAGCTTTGCCTTGAGGTTTTTGAGAAGAAGTTGAAAATAGCAATGTTGACAGATGATATACAATGGATAAACATGCATCAGACACAGGGCCATACCATAAGCTAATGACCAGGTGAGCTAAGAAATCTAGCTGAATGTATACTAGATTAATAAAATCATGATTATTGTGTATTTTAATTTTCAATTCTAGAATATTATATAGGAAAGAAATTTGAGCTCTCTTTATCCAAATTAAAGGAAAAGTTTGTCACAGTTTACATAGCAGTGCCACATTTTCATCTTCAGCAGAAACTGAAGTGATGTATGAAATATCCACTCATAATTCTTTCAATTTAAGAATCTCTAGTTTCACTTTCCTCTGACTCTTTAGTTCTGTCCACTGTTTCTCGTTTGTTTAATTTTTTTCCCTCCTGATAAGCTATTTGCAGTTTTTTAAGTGTTTGAGCAAGTATATCAGCATCGGGTCTGCCAGCAAAATACAGACGGAGACGATCCATTTCTTTTTTCTCATTATCTTCTTTTGAGGTTATCTTTCTTTTTATCTCTGTGTCCTTCTTCTTCCTCAGATCCTGTAGAAAAATAACATGGTATAACCTGTCCTGGAAGACAGTTCCTTTGGCCAACAAAAATAGAATCTGGTGTTAAATGACAGGTGATGTCACAGAATAATACTCATGTTAAAATGACTGGTGGTGTCCCGAAACAGTGCTTCAGTTTTTTTTTACTGGTCAATTGAGGTAGGGTAGTAATGCAGAATTGAATTAGAAGCAGTAATGAAAGTGGTAGTGGTAGTAATTGTGGTGGCATTATGTAATTACATTAATACACATAAAAGTAGTAATGCTAATACAGTTGCTATACATTCAATATTATTCCTGGGACAGCAAATGTTGGGGTTTTAATGGATGCTATAAAATATAAATTGTAATGTCCAATGAACAAATGTTTATCTGTGGAGACAATAGAGGAATTTGTTTTAAGTACTCATAAATGAGTAATTTTATGCAAAACCACAAATGTTTATATCCTTGAAAATGTATGAATTCAGAGTTTAATACATTCTTATATTTCATTGCATTGATTGTACATATAAACCTGTACAAATTCAAACACTTAGAATAATCAACTTTCAAATTGTTACAATTCTTATAAATTCTTTTTGTTCCATGATTCCTGTTCTGATTTTATATTTTCTTCAAATTATTACCTTGTATAAATTACTTTCCTTGTATTGATGAGAATTTAGTTTTACAAATTAGGAAATGGCTCACCATTTTGCAATAAATACTTAAATATTATATCTAAATATCAAGAAATTATATCTCCTGTTATACCACAGCTCAATAAAATATTAGCACACATTCTTTAAAACAAAATCTGCTCATATTATATGTAAATCTGGAACTACTTTTTCTTCAAAACAATATTGGTGTCATTGCATGTGTTATACCACCAGTTTAATATTTCCAATTTTCTTATGCAATACCAATGAAGAACAATCATTATACATGGATATTTTTCATTACTCTTTGAACAAAATATATTTTAAACAAAATAAATATTAAAAAAAAAAACCACAAAGAAAATGATAATGTGTTTAACTTTGAAGTGGATTCCCATTGTTATTTATTGTAAACCTCTATTAGTCTATATGTAGCATTTTATGTCACTTATTTTCAGGTGGCAATAGAAAAATCCTGAGTACTGCAATCAAATTAAAAATCTGCAAGCATTTAAGATTTGAGATAATACCAGAATTTTATATAATGACATGAAAAACAAATGATTCTTCCTAAATAGTTGTAGTGTTTAACATTTCTACAAGGTTTTAAATTTGTTACAGGTTTTCTTGTCAAGTAGGCAATGTTCTATTGATTGTAACTGAACAGTATTGACAGACATTATAAAATGAAACTATGAATCTACTGTCTTTTTGAAATATTGATATACATAACTGGTTTATGATTTCATAGTATTAATAGAATTTACTAAATCAAACTAAATTATTATTAGAATATTGATAAACATTATTTATTTAAGCATTATGTTAAACAGATTGCCTGTATGAGGTACATATGTATTGTGCATGATGCCACCAAAAGACACTTCATTTCCTCTCTCTCCAACAGCTCCGGTGGCCTAGTGGTTAGAGTGTCTGCCTCAGATGTGGGAGGTCGTGGGTTCAATCCCTGGCCGAGTCATACCAAAGACTTATAAAAATGGTACTAACAGCTGCCTTGCTTGGCATTCAGCATTAAGAGGTTAGTGTTAGGACTGGTTGGCCTGGAGTCAGGATAATGTGACTGAGACATCATGCTACATGTCTGCGGCATGATGCCCCAGTGCTAGACATCACTATAAACTGCCACACTGCAGACATCATAGCGATAAGACTGAAAAATTGTTAAAGCTATGCTAAAAATCCAAATCACACACACACAAGCACACATCCTCTCTCTCCTCCCCCTACCTCACCCCTCTGCTCATGCCCCCACACACTTTCTCTCACTCTCACTCTCATATATTCAGTGATTTTGCGATTTAGCAATCCATGTTGATACTTTTATTATTTACCTGTATGGCTATATCATTAGGATCTCCTATATGAATAATGGGCTCTATCTTTCTAGGTCTGTTAGAGCCTGCACTTGCAGGGCTACTTCTGATTATCACAGGAGGAAAAGATCTCTGAGAAACATAGGGCTCAGTATACTGGGGACCTTTCAAACCAGCTGAGTTATATGTGGCTTGTAATCTGAATAATGGAGAAGAAAATAAATGATAAATATGTATTCGAGGTATATGAGTATAATGTGAATCCTGTTAGTAGATACACCCAGTTGCTGTCCTAGGCCAAAAGCATGTGAACCCTTCCTACCATTTTCAAAACTTTTAAAATGTGAATAGTAGACTCACTGCAAGTTTTTAAGAAATGTAAAAAAACTGGTATGTGTCTGTTAGTTTTACCATCCACATTTTAACAAAAAACCAAGACCACCAGAAGGTGAACTTCCATTATTATTTATCTTTAAAAAAAGCAAAACAAGTTTACATGCAACCTGGTACCATTTTCAAAATTTAAAAAAAAAAAAAACCCAAGGCCATTATTATGTATTTTCAAAATTTATTAAAAAATGCCTACTAGTAGGCCACATTTGTAAACAATTTTCAAACAACCAAAGGTCACAATTTTCAAAAAATATAAAAAAAACTTATGCAACCATATTTAAATATTAAAATAAAAGTTCACTCAAACACTGAAGAGATTACTAGGTCATATTGAAAATGACGAGACTTAGATAATCACAAAAGTCACCAACTGATCCATTAATCTAAACAAACCAATTAAAGTCACATCCATTAATCTAAAACAAAACAATTAAAGTCACATCCATTAATCTAAACAAAACCATTAAAGTCACATCCATTTATCTAAAACAAAACCATTAAAGTCACATCCATTAATCTAAAACAAAACCATTAGTCACATCCATTAATCTAAACAAAACCATTAAAGTTAACATCCATTTATCTAAAACAAAACCATTAAAGTCACATTCGTTAATCTAAACAAAACCATTAAAGTTACATCCATTAATCTAAACAAAACCATTAAAGTCACATTCATTAATCTAAATATAACCATTAGTCACATCCATTAATCTAAAACAACCATTAGTCACATCCATTAATCTAAAACAAAACAGTCACATCCATTAATCTAAGCAAAACCATTAAAGTCACATCCATTAATCTAAAACAAAACCATTAGTCACATCCATTAATCTAAAACAAAACAATTAAAGTCACATCCATTAATCTAAAACAAAACCATTAGTTACATCCATTAATCTAAACAAAACTATTAAAATCACATCCATTAATCTAAAACAAAAACAATTAAAGTCACATCCATTTATCTAAAACAAAACAATTAAAGTCACATCCATTTATGTAAACAAAACAATTAAAGTCACATCCATTTATCTAAACAAAACAATTAAAGTCACATCCATTTAAATAAAACCATTAAAAAGTCACATCCATTAATCTAAAACAAAACAGTCACATCCATTAATCTAAACAAAACCATTAAAGTCACATCCATTAATCTAAAACAAAACCATTAGTCACATCCATTAATCTAAAACAAAACCATTAAAGTCACATCCATTAATCTAAAACAAAACAATTAAAGTCACATCCATTATCTAAAAGAAAACCATTAAAAAGTCACATCCATTAATCTAAACAAAACCATTAGTCACATCCATTAATCTAAAAGAAAACAATTAAAGTCACATCCATTTATCTAAAAGAAAACCATTAAAGTCACATTCATTAATCTAAACAAAATCATTAGTCACATCCATTAATCTAAACAAAACTATTAAAGTCACATCCATTAATCTAAACAAAACTATTAAAGTCACATCCATTAATCTAAAACAAAACCATTAAAGTCACATCCATTTATCTAAACAAAACCATTAAAGTGACATCCATTTATCTAAAAGAAAACCATTAAAGTCACCTCTATTAATCTAAAACAAAGCCATTAGTCACATACATTAATCTAAAACAAAACCATTAGTCACAGACATTAATCTAAAACAAAACAATTAAAGTCACGTCCATTTATCTAAACAAAACCATTAGTCACATAATTATTAAAAAATCACAGATTCAGGATAGTTATAGAAATGAAAGGTATTGTAAAAATTATAATTATGTACAGAAGCATTATGTTTATGACAGTAGAGTGAGAAAGCAGAGTAAACAAGTTCACATGTTGGAGGAAACAGACATTATGTTTGAGACATAAGTAACAAAATTGCTAGCTTTTCTCATGAAACAAACAAGCATTTATAATTTTATGTTTATGACTGTTGGAGCTGGTATAATTTACTATTTTTAGTTACAAGCATACAGACTTGCTTTAGTATCTATTATCTCATTTGTTAAATAATTTCTATACTTTAATTATAATTGCAAACAACAAAATAATTATTGCAGTACATGACAAATATACCAGTAATCAGATTTCACACAAACAATTTGACCAGCTGATTTTAGAAGCCTGATTTAAAAAAACCCAGTAATACCATGAAATTCTGCTGCTGATTTATTACCACACCAGTGGCATAAGTGGTTAGAGCATCTGCCTTGGTTGCAGGAGGTAATGGGTTTGAACCCCAGCTGAGTCATACCAAAGACCTATAAATATGATAATAGCAGCTGCCTCGCTTAGTGTTCAGCATTAAGAGGTTAGTGTTAGGTCTGGTTGGCCGATGTCAGGATGTTATTAATATTTTCTCGAATGTTATTTTAAAAAGATGTTACATGTCCAACTATTTGCATTTAGCTATGGTTTTTGCATTCTTAAAATCTTTTTGAAAGCTGGTAACCTATAAAAACTCTGCTGTGTGTAGTAGATTTTAACATCTAGTTTCATTGAATAATATTTTTTAATTTACTACATCATGTACATATAACCTCTCAATTCTCTTTCTTCTTTTTAGAAAATAATCTGTTCAAAATTTTTCCATCATAATTTTCTTTATAAATTTTTAATTTCCTTTTCAAAATCATTGTTTTCTTTTCTAAAATTATCATGTAATTCTCTTACATCATTCAATACTTCCATTTTTTCAGCTGGAACATGAAAAGTCATTATTTGCCTTGGATGAGCTGTTAGTACAAGTGGATAAATGGCTCACTGAACTGTCCTCTTACTTCCATACATTTCATTCTCTTGTCCAACCATACTTTAGAAAATGACTTCTACCTCTGCTTGTTGTTGTTGTTGTTGTTATAGGGTTTAACGCCATTTTTCAGCACAAGATAGGCTATACATGGTGGCCAGTATTAATGGTGGAGGAAGAACCCTGGAAAACCCCGGGAAGAACCACCGACCCACGAGAAGCTACTGGCAGGCTTTCTCACGTACCCACGTTAGCCGAGTCTGGACTCGAACCCACGCAGACAGAGTGAGATGGCAGTGATCCGTAACGATCAGCGCTTTAGACCACTCGGCCACTCGGGGCCCCACCTCTGCTTGTAGCTACAGAGCTAGGAGAAACATGATGTTTTGTTTATTCATTTATAAATGTGTATTTCTTCACTAGTTAGTTCCTTGTAAAAAGATTTTTAAATTAAATTTTTAAATGAGGCCTCATTAATTTATAGTGATAATCATCTACACCTAAGACAAGATTCTTTGCATTAATTGACTACATGTACATTTATTGATTGTGATGCAGGAGTCCATCATCAAATAAATTATCAGTATAGTGTTTATCAATTATCAATTACTACATTCCACATTTTTCTCTCATAATCATGATCAATTACTACATTCCACATTTTCCTCTCGTATCATTATCAATTACTACATTCCTCATTTTTCTCTCATAATCATTATCAATTACTACATTCCTCATTTTTCTCTCATGATCATTGTCAATTACTACATTCCACATTTTTCTCTCATAATCATTATCATCAAAATCATATTTTGCATGACAGTTTTCAAATAAACTTTTCATAACTTGGAAAAACTTCAACAGAAAAGGATTTAGAAATAATGGATCGAATATAAGTAAAATGATATGAAATTCTTGAAAATGCTAGATCAGCAAAAATACCCATTTCATTGTCAGATATAGTAATATTTGAGGCAACATCAAAGATTAGTAAATTACTTCCAACTGATAATTTAAACATAACAACAGAGTTAATATAAGATTACATAAATTGAAGGAAGCTATTTTGCTGATTTTTTATCATGTATGTTAGGATTACTTCCGTTTGCATTGAGTGCAAGTTAAATATTTTTTAACAGATGAGATAAAGCAGACAAAAACAAAAAATGAAAATTAAAACAAAGAATTTGCAGTAATTAGAAAAAGAGAATTTGATTAAATTAGTTATTCTAAGATTGTTAATTTATTTCTAAAATTGAATTAAAGATGAGTGTGTTTTTGGATTTTTAATATAGTTTTAAATTTTTTTAAGTCGGATCACTACGATGTCTGCAGTGTGGCAGTTTATAATGATGTCTAACACTGGAGTATCACGACGCACACATGTAGCATGGTGTCCCACCCAGTCACATTATCCTGACACCAGGCTGACCAGTCCTAATACTAACCTCTTAATGCTGAGCACTTAGCGAGGCAGCTGTTAGTACCATTTTATAAGTCTTTGTTATGACTCAGCCTGGGTTTGAACCCACAACCTCCTGCATCTGAGGTGGATGCTCTAACCTCTAGGCCACTAGATGAAATGAGAATAAGTTTAAGTTCTTGTAATATAATTTACAAAAAGTCTTTGCCCACTTGCAACTAACTTTTAAATAAAATTTATTTCATTTATTAATTTGTTGTAAATTAAACAGAACAACACTGGAAGAAAAAAACGAAGAAATTCTAAGAAAAGTGAACAAGCTCATGAGGTAACTTCAAAAAAGAAGAAAAATGTGCATAGATTTGAACTTAGAAGACAACTTGAAAAATGGCAACAAACAGTTAAGATATAGCCCAAGCTTACAAGCTAGTGTAGGAGCAATACAAAAAGTAAAAAATACTTTCGAAAACATGAACAATTGAATATTATTTTAACATACTGTATATAGCTTATTTTTATTGTTAGAATATATAATTTATTCTAAGCAACAGAATATTTGTGAAGTTTCTATACAATAAATGCCAAAACCTTTCACCAAAGAGAACAAGTTCACAAGTTCAAAAATTAGGAACTGTCATATTGGCAAAAGTCCATATCCAGGAATGCTCTAATTGTTTCTCAAATAATGACAGCTAGTAACCATGACAAATATACACATGCAACATTAACCGCAAGTCATACTGGTGGTTACAGCATGATTTTTAAAGAGGTCATATAACAATAGATTCACTATCATACATGAGTTTTGAAGAGATCATAAAGTTAATTACTGGTATTCCAGTTTTGTTATTACTGGTATTCTGGTTTTGTTAAGTCAATTTATAATTGATTGATATCCCATGATTTGCTACCTGATAGAATAATCAAGTAAATAAATAACTATTGGTGGACCAAAGACTAATAATGTATTATGGCTAATAATTAAGAGTAAGAATCATGGGAAATAGAAAAACAGCAAGTGAGCATGAGAACAAATTCTATTCATCAAGCTGCTTGTTGTAACAAGAGAGGCATGCAATATTAATGAGTTAGCAAGTGAATTTTTTTTTAGATGAGCTTAACTAACAATTATAGAATAAACAAACATTTCAAAGCACAGTGTAGCAAGTGAACTGGCCAAATGCTTCAGAAGATAGGGATTCCTTATTGAAGACAAAATCAAATAATATAATTCTAATATATTCTAAAAAAAAAGAAGAAAACTGAATACTTTAAGATATATTAAGATTATAATCTTTGATTTTGGTTTCAATTACTGCAACAGTAGGTAAATAGATATTTTGTTTAAGCTTCTGTGTTTGTAATTTTTATTTGTGTTGTTTGGTTTGAAAAAGAGATATCTTGAAAGTGCTGTGCCAGCTTCTTAGACTTGCTGCAGCATACTTTGACTTGTTCTTCTCTCTCTCTCTCTCTCTCTCTCTCTCTCTCTCTCTCTCTCTCTCTCTCTCTCTCTCTCTCTATATATATATATATATATATATATATATTTCAAAGATGTTACCCTATCATAACATAATGTCAGAAGAACATTCAAGACCTCCTGCTTTCACAAGTAAAAAAGATATTTACCATGTCTATTGGCTTTCTTTGCTAATAAAATGTCTAAAAGTCAACTGCATGTGAAGACACAAGTCATATGAAGGTGCTCTCCCTTTTCAATAGAGATATTGGCACCAAGTTCTGTCATTAATCAGTTATGGGAACACATTTTTGTTCCTAAGACTCTCTTTTCATTGATTTGCTGTGCTGACACGAACCAAGATCTTACATGAGACACAAAGCTGCTATGCATGCAGTAGGAAATCAGAGCTAAGGCCAACTCCAGGGGTAAGGGGATGTAACTAAGGCCAGCTCCAGGGTTAAGGGGATGTAACGAAGGCCAACTCCATGGGTAAGGGGATGTAACTAAAGCCAACTCCAGGGGTAAGGGGATGTAACAAAGGTCAACTCCAAGGGTAAGGGGATGTAACTTACTCTACCTCTGACTAATTCTTCCAACATATTATGATCAAGTACAGTATCTGAAGAAGAAAAATGGTTTCTGGAGTAAGATATGTTCTTTGATAATACTTACCAGATGATTCTAATATCTTTCTTCACTTTGGCAGGGCTGAATTTGCAATGCAGTTGATCTTCTCAGAACATAAGATTTGATAAGTATTACTAAACAGTTTCTACAACAGAAATTGGTATTAAAAACACCAACTCAAAGTTGTATGTGAAGTCTAACTTGAACATACACAAACAGATATATACTATATGTACATGCTTATAAGACAAGTCCAACTGCAAACTGCACAGACCCAGATCTGCCATCACATAATATTCCAGAAGATCTGGATCTGTGTAATTTGTTAGGAGTAATCAGTAGAACAAAGGCGCATTATGCTCTGGCAGATCAGGATCTTTATCATTTGCAGTCTGTCTTGACTTATAAGTGAGTATATATGGTAGGTTATGTTATATACTGCAATAAAAATAATGATCATATGCATTTCATTCTTATTATGGAACAATACTGAGAGTTTTGAAAAACAGCTCATATTTGCATGCTTTGGCTAAGCAAACTGAATTGCAGTACAGAAGCTATGAAATATCCGGTATAATAGTAGCTGTCCGACTTGGGGGGAGGGGAGGCAAGAAATAATTATTGTTAAAAAAATTATCTGCTTTTAAACAAACCATCTGATGTGCCTAATGAACTCACATAGCATTCCTTTCTTTCCTTTGTTTCTTGACCTGCTCATAGCTGGGAAACATGGGATTTCCTGAGATTTGTGGTCTTGACATCGGATGTTTAAAGGGAATGACATCCTTGTATTTCAATACAGCACCATGACCCCTTGCACAGTGAAAGTATCTTCTCCCATTGAAGACACCATTGTGAACTGAGTTGACTGAAACATAATTTATTTTTCTCATTTATAGCAAGTAAGTCAGTCAGAAACCTGTAATGATGTTTTTTTTATGTTATATAGTGATATTTAAAAAATGTGCAATTAAATTCTGTAAACATAAATGATACAAGTCTATTACAACAGATTTAGTTCATGTATTCTCATAACCCCAATTCCACATACCATATATACTTACTTATAAGCTGAGTCAAATGCAAACAACAAATATCCTGATCTGCTGTAGCATAATGCACATGCAAATCTGGGTCTATGTTATTTCTCTACTGATTACTCCAATCAAACTGCACAGACTCAGATCTGCCAGTGCATTATACAGTGGCAGATCTGGGTCTGTGCAGTTTGTAGTTGGACTTGAATTATAAGTGAATATATATGGTACCTGAACCACTCACTGATCCAAACTGGACCTATGTCCTAACTTCTTGAAACAAAGACTGGTTACATCCACTATCTACCATTCATTGATCCAAACTGAACCTATGTCCTAACTTCTTGAAACAAAGACTGGTTACATCCACTATCTACCACTCATTGATCCAAAATGAACCTATGTCCTAACTTCTTGAAACAAAGACTGGTTACATCCACTATCTGAACCACTCACTGATCCAAAATGAACCTATGTCCTAACTTCTTGAAACAAAGACTGGTTACATCCATTATCTACCACTCACTGATCCAAAATGAACCTATGTCCTAACTTCTTGATACTAAGACCAGTTACATCCAAATGGGTAGGACTAGACCACAGGCAATTTAGATAAACAATCTTCAACTGTACAAAGGCATACAGATGTATCTCTTCTACTAAATCTCCAAAATCCATTTTTTTCTACCCTAACAAAAATATATACCAATAATAAAATTTGCTTTTATGATAAATATTTGGCCAAATAATGGAGTTTAGTGTACACAGCATTATCACTTTCATCATTCAAGTTTAAGCATTACTGTTTAATCTAATAGGGTTTTGTTTTGAGTTTATTCTTCTGTTTGAGATTAGATGTGTTGTTATATTATTTTCTCTGGTTCTTCACTGAAATACAATTTTAGCAGAAGGGATACTGTGACTATAGATAGTCTCTATGTGTCAATCTGTAACTATCATCTCCCAAACTGTTGGTGGAAACTGACAATAACTGGTGCATGGGTTGCCCATAATTTGCAACAATCTGTAGGACAAATATAACATTGCCCTACCCCCATGCCCGTGGAGTCCCTGGGAGGGATGGGGGGGGGTCAAAAGGTAATAAATACACAAATTGTAATTAAATAATATATATCAAGCAATAAACAGAATTCCCAATGGAATGTGATTAGCTGTGTTTATTGTCCAGCTCTGTGTTGTAGAACCTATTGCAAAATTTAGTTATGTTCAATACACTTTCAAAGTAATGATGAATGACACCTTTAGTTTGTCTTTTAAATTGTTATAGTTAATTGTTTAACTTTCTTTAGGTATGAGATCCATAGTGTTAGTATAACATAGCATAATCTTTTGTGTTCTGTTCATTTTTTTTGCTATAACACAGCATAATCTTTTGTGTTCTGTTCATTTTTTTGCTATAACATAGCATAATCTTTTGTGTTCTGTTCATTTTTTTGCTATAACATAGCATAATCTTTTGTGTTAATTTTAATTTTTCAGACACCTTGAAGCATTTCTTGCATATGTACTTTTTTTTACTTTGTGCTGATACAAATCTCAAGAGATCAGTAATGCTTAAATGTATGTAATGATACTTTTCGTCTCTGTAGTGACCATTTTAAGAGCTACAAGCATCTCTGTGTGTTACTCTTTATCATCATTAATGACTAAACAGGCCTCATGTGTTTTGCATCCACTCTTTCATACAAGTTATTGGATATATCAACTTAATTTCAGTTATGTTAAATAATGATCTGAAGTTTATGAAATAGTGAAATTTCTTTACTCTTTTGTCTATCCATGTATCAACTGAAGTCAATAATTTAAATCTTCTGTCATTGACCTTAATATCCTAACATTTACAAAATTACTTTTCTCTGTCTGAATAATTTATGTACTATTAAAGATGATAAATTTTGCATATTGTGTTCAGAAGATCAATATCTTTAGTGTTGTGTAATGATGCTCAAGGCATTTTTAGTTCAATGCTAGTTGGAAGTAAAGTAAACAAGTCTGTATTACATCCTAGCTTGCCATGTTCTTGATGAAATTTCACTCTTTTCTTTTACAAATAAAGAACTCAGGTAGCATTTGTTGATCAGTTACATGTATTGCCATTGGTGACAGAGTGAACTAGACCTAAATGATATACTTACTGTACTTTAATAGTAAACTGGGAAAGCTCATGAGCGATCGAAGTTATCATGTTGCTTAATCTGAGTCAAGTATCAGCAAAATCAATTGATTAAAGATTAATTAGACTCAATCATCACTAGAAATGTATCTACAAACATGACCAAGATCATAATAACATATGCAGATTGTTGATTGGAGTCAGTTCTAATATGGATATTGTTTTATAACATAAAGATTCTCTTTGAAAACATAATGTATCACCAATATAAGATTCATATTATCTTACCTCTGAAAATTTGAAAGATAATCCATATTTTCTTTCAAAAACGCTTTAAATGACCTTAGTACCACAATTCCAAATATGACATTGATTGCCCTAAATGTACCAATGACCCAAATATTTTAGACTGGTTTTGGGAATTTAATTATGAACACAATTATTTGTAATGATTTTCTATGCAAGACAACCAAACCAACTATATGTAAAATGAGGTCATCAAGGGGAAATATCTGTTAAATAAATGTGAGATGACAAAAACTAGTGAGACTCACATGTGGGAAATGTTGACTGCTTATCATAAATAAATGCCAACCCAGTTCAGCTTAACACATGCATACATGTTTTAAACTTGATATCACACAAGTGGATTACACTTTACTGAGAAGTGAATTGTCTACATTATGTCTGTAGGTACCTGTACTGAGTAATCAGAGTTCTGGAGCATGTCAACTGTTATTATTACTGCCTACTGACAACACCTTCTGCTAATCCAGGTGATAATACGAAGTGGTTTCATGGTATGACAGTCAGCAATTCAAACACCTGTTTCTGGGCACAGGTAAAGCATGACTTAGTTAAAGTTCCAGCTTACACATGTTAAATTTTGTCAGCTTTAAATATGTACTTGAGTGTTTGCAAATTTTCTGTACTATTTACAAGTATTACAAATTTTGTAAATATGGTGCCCCAAAAATCTGAGGGTCCAATTCCTTGTTAATCATGATAACTCTTGGAGAATGTTAACAACTACCATATACACTCACTTATAAGTCAAGTCCAACTGCAAATTGCATGCAAACTGCACAGACCCAGATCTGCTGTTACACAATATGTCAACAGATCTGGGTCTGTGCAGTTTGTTAAGTAATCAGTAAAACAAAGAGCATAGACCCAGATCTGCCAGTGTATTATGAATGACAGATCAGGGTCTATGTTGTTGTTTGACTTGACTTACACATGAGTATATACAGTACTAATTCACATATTCTTGAGTTTAGGGTGATAATTTTTTTGCATCTGAGATTGAACTAAATAACCTGTAAAGGTCATGACCATTACTGACTGAGAATTTATATGTGTTAATAACATCAGTACAAAATTGAGTCCTTTTGTTTTAAAGCCAAAAAGATTTGCAAAGTACAGTGACATTGCTCAGTATCTGTTTACCTAATATTTCATACATGCAGCCATAGCAGGGGTACCATAATCTATGTTAGCTTTTGGATTATAATCAGGAGAGGGGGGGAGATAGGACATAAAAATCATGTGAATTTGCCATGGCCAGCCATGGAAGTAACTATGGTTTTGAATTGAAGCTACAAAACAATAATTCTGTGTCTCATGATAAAATGTGCAGAAAATATTCGACAAACATATCAGTCATTTAAACAAAGTCTCTTTATTTTGAATTTTGATAAAAAGAGCCTCCAAGTTTATCTTTAAATTTAATAAAACTTCTTAACAACTTTGGATGATTAAATCCATGAAAGTTCAGTTCTAAAGTTAGCTTTTTGTTTTCAATATCTTAGCTATAGCTTTAATGAAAATGAAATTATTTTTCAGTGAAATGATATGTTGCATAATGTAAAAATCAAAATCTATACATACATTTTCAGACGCTTTGAAAAAAAACTGGGGTCTGCACTCACCCTGATCATCCAGCTTTACCCCAACATAGAGCTCTGGTGCCACAGTTGCATCATCAATAAAACCAATGTATTTTACCGTCCCTGCATGAAAGAGCAACAAGTTTTATTTACAGCACAAAAGAATATACAGTTAATAACATATTACAATATCATCTTAAATAAATTGCCAATTCCATTCTCAATCCAATATTTATTATCCAAAAGTAAGTATTTAATATTCTGTTTTTTCTTCAACAGTCAGGATGGATTCTATGATCAGTTAGTAGTTAAACTTTTGCAATGTTTCTTGCAAGAATGATTCCACACTTTAACAACATCTTTTTGATACTTAATAGTGCCTTTAATTGTTTTTTTAAATATATACAGACAACAAATGTTTAATTACAGTTTGGAACTACTGTGAATTCTTCTTAGACCAAGAACAATATCACTCAACTTTTACACATGATTCCCCACCCCAAAATAATCTGTAATTGGATGTAGATAGACTATGAAACATTATATAAATCATGAAGTTCTATTGAAATAATCCTTACTTTTACAATAAAAATTTATTATATTATGCTGCTGTTAATATGACAAACAGATTGAATTTGACATTTAAATTTTAAATTCATGGTACATTTCACTTAAAATTATCACAACATGGATGGAATAATTGTGCAAGAAACAGATATATTGTTATTGAACATAGCTCACATCTAAACATATACATATAATGAAGCTATCATGTGGATATACATGTATATTTAAATATACAAATACACTGCTGCTGTTTGAAAAACAGAAGTACAGTTACTGTACATTTTTGCTTACCAGTCCAACTGCAAACTGCACAGATCCAGATCTGATGGCACATTATGTACATTGTTGATCTGGGTCTGTGCAGTTTGTTAGGAGTAATCAGTAGAACAAACAACATAGACTCTGATCCACAGGCACTTTATCCTATGGCAAATCAGGATTTTTGTTGTTTGCAGTTTGACTTGACTTATAAGTGAGTACATATGGTATACAAGTTAGTTTCCATGCATGAGGTCCTTGAATTGAGTTGAAACAAAATTCTGATGCACTCGAAAAGAATAGTTCTGTGTGTGTGTGTGTTGGAATTTTAACGTAGCTTTAACAGTTTTTCAGTCATATAGCTACGATGTCTGCAGTGTGGCAGTTTATAGTGATGTCTAGCACTGGGGCATCATGCCACAGACATGTAGCATGATGTCCCACCCAGTCACATTATCCTGACACCAGGCCGACCAGTCCTAACACTAACCTCTTAATGCTGAGCACCAAATGAAGCAGCTGTTAGTACCATTTTTGTAAGTCTTTGGTATGACTCAACCGGGGCTCGAACACACGACCTCCCGCATCTGAAGCGGACGCTCTAACCACTAGGCCACTGGAGCGGTATAATAGTTCTGTGTTGAATGGTCCATAATTCTGATTAATTGTTTTAGAAATTTGTGAAATAAACTTGACCCAGGTGTTCTTAATATAAACAATCATCAAATTTGGTTTGAATCCATGACATCCATCAGAGTGATTGAGTAGAATGAAATGGCAATTGAGGGACAAAGTGTTATAGTAAAATAGGGCTTCTAACTCAATTTAATTAAGTTGGAAAGTTCTGAAAATTGAACTTGACTGAGTTCTTTTGAATATAAGACTCAGGCCAAATTTGGTTTGAATCCATGAAGTTCATTAAAAGTAGCTGAGCAGAAACAAAAATTGTAATGCCATAGAAGGCAAAGTTCTAAGTCATATAAATGCCATAAACTCAATTAAATTTTGCTAGAAAATGATGAGCATAAATGACAATCTAGGTATTTTTAATGTAAAACCTCACACTAAATTTGGCTTAAATCAATCAAGTACTTCAAAAGTTATTGAGCAGAAGCATGAATTTATATTGCCATAAAATGGCAAAGTTCTAAGTCTCAGTGTGGTCATAACTCCATTAAATTATGACAGAAAATGGAAGAAAATTCGAACTTTACTCAGCCCTTTACAATTCAAAGTCTCAAACCAATATCTGGTTGCATTCCATGAGGTCTTTCAACAGTTATTGAGCAGAAAGAAAATTGATGATGGAACAGAATGTGATGTTGCATGTCACATCACATGACAGGATAGGATGGTAACTGCATGGGTAACTACATGCCCTGTCCACAGATATTGCAAGGGAATAAAAACAAAGTAAATACTGCACAAAAATTTGTTATCATCTTCAATATGAAGAACTTTGAGATTTATTAATTTCTTGGTTTTTTTGTTTTTTTTTTAAAACTACTTCATAGAAGTAGTCATACATGCACTTAGCAATACAAGAATCATATTAGTTCTGTTGCCACAAAATTGAATGTATACGTTTGACGTTCCTAAAATAACTAGAGTTATATTATAAACATGTACATGTATATATCAGAGTCAGTCACATTTGTTGGAGCTATACAATTTTAATAATGTATTTTCTCCAATTTTCTGTACACTTTTATTCATATTTTGTGGGAATGTACAAATAATTCCAGGTAAAAATGTAATTATTTTTTCCTAGGTGCCTAAAAAAATCTGCATAATTTTAAACAGAGGACAATTAATAATTATAATTTTAATCAATTTATGATGCATGAAAAAATAGAGAGTACAAAAAATTACAGGCTATTCAGTAATTATTTTGCTATTCTATTTGCAGATTTAGATCATGCTATATGCTTATGTTGGGACCAAACTGCAAACAACATAAAATATCCTGATCTACCATTGCATAATGTACCAGTAAATCAAGGTCTATGTTGTTTGTTCTACTGATTACTCCTAACAAACTGTATAGACCCAGATCTGCTGTCACATTATGTCATGGTAAATCTGGGTCTATGCAGTATGCTGTTGAACCTGACTTACAGACCTGTACATATGGCATCTGATTGATGCCCAACTGGTTGGAGACTTGTTTTCCTATACTTAGTGTAGCAAATCAATGCTGAGCCATCTGCTGCGTGATGTATATTGATTTTAAAATGTCTAAAATACTTACTAACCTAAATTGCAATATTACCTGAATCAGAAATGTAAATGCTGTCTCAAAATTTATAAGACTTTCATCCTAAGATCAAGAGTCCATGATCATGGTTGAATAATCAGCTTGTCAAGGTGTTTTAAAAATCAGAGTCTCCATATGTACATCAAGCATAATGCATACTTCAGAAGCTTTTATGGAACACTGCTCAAGCAATCAGTCACATGGGTTGGGGTTAAGACTGAGTCTGTGGTATTACTTTAATATATATTTGTTATCACACATATCTTTATGTTTTACATATTTTCATGGGATATGCAACAAAATGTGATTAAAATTGGTTTGGGTTCATTGATTTTCTCAGTATTGTACAAAGCTACATTTTAATTTGGTTTAATTTGCCAATCATATCATTTAGCAGGTAATGTCTTCTACAGCAGTTACTACATTAACTTTATTACAATGACAGCATTGCATTACAAATGGCTGTTTTTAAACTTTTAAACCAGACTTTGTATATGGTAAATATATCTACTGTAAAAAAAAAGCTTTTGTCAGTGTTTCTGATAGATCTTATCATATCAATATTAATGTTAATTGACTATTAATTGTTAATACTGATACTGACTGATATCAATTATCTAAAACCTCCTAAAGATATCCTTTTAGAGTTAGCTTTACCAAAAATGTGATATTACTGGTGCTGCCCAATCAAATAACATAAATACTACTGACAATGACAGTTTAGTAGAAATGTTAATCAAAGTCAAATTATAGATACATGAGACATATATAGCATCCTAATTATATTTGAGGATCTGAAGACCCAGATAGTAGTTTACCGTTACAAATTGAGCTTGACTCGTAAGTGGAACTGGAAGGATGTTAATGGTGGTTTTAATGTCACAGATCAAGATTTACTGATGATGAGTAAGTGGAGCAGGAAGGATGTGTATTGTAGTTTTACTCTCACAAACTGTATTTTATGGGTGATGAGTAAGTGGAGCTGAAGGGATGTTAATGGCAGTTTTACTGCAACAAATTTAGTGTTACTGTTGATGAGTAAGGAGAACTGGAGAAATGAATGTAAGAGTGGTTTTACTGTCACAAATCAAGTTTTACTGGTGATCATGAGCTGGTAAAATGGATGTTAATGGTGGTTTTAATGTTACAGATTGAGTTTTACTGGTGATGCATAAAGCAGAGTTCTAAAATGGATATTTATTGTCCTAAAATCCTCAAATACAGATATTTACAAACTAAAATCCTCAAATAATGACATTTACATACTAAAATCCTCAAATACTGACATTTACATACTAAAATCCTCAAATACTGATATTTACATACTAAAATCCTCAAATAATGACACTGACATACTAAAATTCCCAAACACAAGTCTGTTATCCCCATTCTAACACTTTTGAAATGTTTGTCAAAAATAGTTGGAAAAAAATGATACTCTCTGGCACTACATCACAATCAGCTATCAGAAATTTGAGTAAAAGTTGGAGCATGAGAATGTGTTTATAATGTACAAGATCCAGATCTACAATGTTCAACTACTAGCCAGACTGATCACAATTATAGTATAAGTCATATAGATCATGTTGACATTCAATACCATCTATTTCGGTAACAGGTGTAATTTTGTAGAATTTGATTACGCATATGTTTAAATGGCAATTATTCACTTTATTTGGATCCAAATACATCCACATTTCTTTGGAAGATCATTTTACATGCTCTGAGAAATAACTATGGCAAAATCAATGTTAAATTATGTAGAGATTTTTTAATGAGGTCAACCTAAAGGTGTGATCCAGTACAAACCATACTGAATGTTGTGCCCTGATGTCACAATAAAAGCAGTGCATGTTTAAAATGAATTCATTTAACCCTATTATTGTTATGATAGACCTGAAGTCTTCTTTTCTTGACCCAGTTTAGTACCTGGCCACCATTGTAAAAGTCCACGGCAATCAATAATTTTCATATGGAAGTTTTTTTAAAATACAGTTCAGGTGCAGAGCATTAAACAATCAGGACTGAATACACTTTGTTTAACCTATTTTAATTTTTAAAACAATAAATAATATTTAATTTAATTTGAGTAAATGCACATACATTACTACATTTATATACACTTTAATACCAGATATGTTCTGTAAATAATGAAATTGTAGGCACTGTTGTGAGTTGTAGCAAACTGGCAATAACTGAAGATTTCTCAAGAAATGTGGACATGAATGACTGAAATTAAAGCAACAACACATTTTCATTCCATCATGGTATACAACCTAATCTTTATATCATATGTTTATGTATAAACTCATAACAGAGTCATAAGGAACAATTTATGTAGGTGATTGTTTTCTAGATAAATCAAATTGTTTTTGATGATCTATAATGATCTTAAGATGGCTTTTAAGTCACAGTTTGCCTCAAATTATCATATTAACCAAGTTATAAGCAGTAGAGATCCACAAAAGCTGCATGTATACTGGCAGGTCAGGGTCTAAACTGTTCACTTCAAAATTAGCAGTATAATGAACAATGCAGACCTAGATCTACCACAGGGGTCTCAAACATGCAGCCCGCCGGATGAATGCGGCCTGCCAAGCCATACCCTGTGGCCTGCAAAATGTTTGGCGTCAGATGGTGTCATGAGAGATAACAAAGGTAGTGCGGCCCTTGGGCCATCGAAAATGCCCTCATGCAGCCCTCTGGTGGTTTGAGTTTGAGACTCCTGATCTACCAGTGCATATGATAGCATATCACGTCTATGTGTTTTAAAGTTGGATTCACATTGTATCCAAGTAAATACGATAATGAGACTAAACTGAGACAACAGAAATCCCAGTTAAACCCATAGCTGATCTAATTTAAAAGATGTTTAATTTTTTTTTTTTCCTTTAGACTTTTGGAATGAATCTAATTAGTAATACAATTTCAAATCTGTAAATTTTTCCATATCTAAGATATAGATTCTATTTAACAAAATTTATACCTGTAATTATTATTATACTGTAAAATTAAATGAACTTTATTTTCGTACATTTTCTTTTGTATTTTTCTAATAATAGTGAAATATATAAAGTTATTCATAATCCAGTTTTGTGAACTTAAAGTTGAAACAAAAAAAATAAAAAATGACAGCAGACATTGCTCTATTCCAGTTATCATTTGCCCAGTCTTGTTTAAGTATTATTACATAGATACACTTATCAGTTATAGTCAGATTTACTGATTTCATTACCTTTGAAGTAAATATCACCTCTGTCAGATGAATCTTGTGCATTTTTCTTTCTACTCTGTACTACTGTCTGGAGTGCACAGTGCTTGGCTACACATAAACACAAGAAAAGCTATGACTATTGAAATACATCCAAACTAAAGATAGAATGACAAAGAAAAAACACAGTGTAAAGAAAATGACTGCAATTTATATGTTGGTAATTACTTGTTATCATTATTCAAATTAGCCACTGCAAACATGCAAATATATGGATTAACCTTTTATGATTCTATTGCACTCTTTAATGCTTTGAATCAGAGCCAAAAAAGTGACTGGCATTATAAGTGAGGGAGTTTATTACAGAGGGATGTTCATACAAGGCTGTGTCATAAGAGTGCAATCAATACACACAAATAGGGTGCTTAAAGATGTAAAATCACATAATGTATGGTTCTCATTAGCCAAAAACTGAAATTAGATAAAATATGTGAAGTACCAATAGCAACATTAAAACCAAATGTAATCAATTTAATAGGAACCACTATACCTTTTTTTATAAAAGAGACAGTGGTATAACTGAGGGGCTTTATAGTGAGGAATCAATGTCATACACATATTTTATAATGTAACTTGATTGTATTTCCAAAAGAAAACCCAATGTTTATTATGGGAGAAAACACAAAAGGAACTTGAATAAAAGAACATCATCAAACCACACATTAAACAACAAATTTTTAACATACCTGTATATTGTGTATCTTTATTCCCTGGGATTTCTGATAAGTTTATTGTGGAATTAAGTGTTGTACTTAATTAAATTAATTCTATTTGATAATTCTTGCCAAAGCATAATATCATCAGAATAAATGACATGACAGATTATATCATTGTTAGTACCATAATGTATATTATATCTATTTATAATTCCAACCAGACCAGTAATACAAATTGGTGTGAAAGCAGTGCAAAATTGTCCAAATATTAAAAAAATTGTTTTCTCTCCATTTTCTGAGTAACAGTCTCTTTCAGTCAGATGCTGAAATTTGGGACTTTAAGACTTTTATGCTAACAATGAAGTTTTCCTACAATTCATATTTTTTATAATAATGTTGAAAAGATTCTAAGCAAGTATAAAGATATTACAGAATGCATCTCTTCTAGATAAAAAGCATGCATATGATCAGATAAATAGCTCTCACCTAATAGCTGTCCTGGAATAGACACCCTATCACCAATTTTGACTACATTGGAGTTAGGTGAGATGACTGCTGTAGAAGAAGCCCGTAATAACGATGGTTGAGTAATAAGTTTAGCCCCTTCACCAAATGTTTCCTTCCAGAACCTCTTACAGGGACCACATGAACACAGGAAGGGATCTTGCTCAACCTGAGAGAATATTCATAAATATTTTTCACATCAGTGGATGAATCAATAAATTAAACACACACATTAATAACTGAGCTGTTGATACAAAAATTTCTCAAAACATATCTTCATAGTGAGGTGTTACATTACATTGTATATGATACTTCTGACAATCATGACAAAGGTAGCAATATTCAAAGGGATGACAATACAATATAGGTTTCAAATTATATACCTTAGAATGTATTATACAATAGTTAATGAATTCCTCAAATACAAATAAATCCTTAAAAAAAAAATCTCTGAGATAAAGCAAATCTCTTTTTTCATAAGAGATAACTGTATTTTATATTGTTATGCCTGCTGAATGTTTTTCTTTTTTTAAATAAATATAATTGTGGCTTTCAACCAAGCCATAAGTATGAAAAAAATTTTTTTTAATAAGAGTGTATTTGTGTGGTTTGGATTTTTAATGTAGCTTTAACAATGTGAGTCATATCACTATGATGTCTGCAATGTGGCAGTTTATATTGATGTCTAGCACTGAGGGATCATGCCGCAGACATGTAGCATCATGTCCCATCCAGTCACATTATGCTTACACTAGGCCAACCAGCCTTAACACTAATCTCTTAATGCTGAGTGCCAAGCAAGGCAGCTGTTAGTACGATTTTTATAAATCTTTGGTATGACTCAACTGAGGTTCGAAACTGCGACCTCCCACATCTGAGGTGGATGTTCTAACCACTTAGGCCACCAGGCAATTATATTTTTAATTTTAATAAGAAGGAAGAAAATTTTATTTACTAAGTGAAAATGAAACCTTCTGAATAATGTTGAGATTTACTTGCTGAATAGTTTAGAGATGTTTAAAAAGCTTGTAAAGTCATAACATCACTTGGCATTGTTGATGGGATCTGAATGAGTGATGAGCAATTTTGTTGCTGTTTTAAGTAATATCTCTCCTACAATGCTGTATAATTATGTGCTTGAATCACACATAGAAGGATTTTTTAACAGTTAAGCAGTTTCTATTTTTCTTTTCTACTACTCAATCCAGAATCACACATTAAAATCATCATACAAGTTTCAGTTGAGATGCATATATATCAAAGTTACTAAACAAATTCGTAAGTAACCAAAAAAATAGACAATATTAATTATGGCAACCTCATTGTGTACCATCACATAATAACACCTAGTGACATGCTGTACATGATGATGATTATAAAGCCACTGTTTTGATTGCTAGCATAGTAATGGACAAGAAAGTTTAAAAATTCAAAATACTTGAAAGAATTTTATCCTTTTTATGCAGATTTTAGCAATGTTGTACTTTTATTTAGTCAGAAGTAAATATTTAAGTACAAGCCACAGAGTGTCTCAAAGAATACACATTTTGACTGTCCTTGGATTTTGGCAAGTTTAAATTTATAGCTGATAGTATCTAACACCAGTGTTTTTCTGTGATAATTATGAAGCATATGATCTATTTTATTTAGTAACAAGCATAACATACCAGAATAGCATTTAATCATTTGTAAATGAATAACACAGAAAAACTAGGCTTGGATAGTATTACACAGTATGTCTTAATCTGTATCAGAAAAATGCTGACATATTAAAAACATATTAAAATTCAATATTTTCATTGGATTAGGAGCTGACCTCCAATAAAATATGGCTCTGAATCATGCTCCTACCCTCAACCAGTTTCTCATTAAGCAGAGGTCCTGGGTTCCTCAACCTAAGTTTCATATCTAGGTTTCAACACCTGAATAAACATTCCCAGTGGTCCTAGAATCTAGCAGGTTATATTTGGGACCAATTTCTATTTGGCACACTGAAACAATCTTATCAGTAATATGTAACTGATCCCATTTCAAGTCATGTTAATTAACATAATTACCTAGTAATTACTGCTTTATTCCAAAATAAATCATTCACCTTACATGGGTTGTTTGTGAGTAATTGTTTCTGACTTCATGAAATGAATTAATTTTAGTAGGTTATAACTAACTTTATTGTTTTATTTGATAGGACATATGTTGAAATACCTGCAGGAATAATCAAGACTTCTGCAAAGTTGTTTCTTGGATAATATGAAAGGTATTCCAAACAGGGCAACATATTTTAAAATTCTTCACAAGATATATGTATATATTGCTTTGATTATCTAAGTTCAAGTTTTTCACCAGTATGAGGAACAGGATTATTGAAAAGAATGTTATTCTGTTAATATTAAATAACAAGATAAAAGTACAACACTATAATATTGTATCGGATAAAGCTGTAATATTTCTTTCTTTTGATTATGGTAAAGACAATCTTTATATTTTACATCAATAAAATATACATCTGCAAATGAAAATTACATGTATAATTACTTCTTACTCACTCAAGCTCAATTAATAGCTCTTATTACATTAATATTCAGAATTGAGTTCAATAGCTTTTCATCTTGCATTTTGAACTAAAATGACTAGACTGTTTTTCCTAAGTGCAGTGGCAGTTTGTTATTTACCAAACAATTTTGGCAAGATTCGAGTTCTTTTTATTAAAATTTTTGAGATTCATTCAGGGCCTTGATGTGAGAAAAGAATGGCACTATTATCAGCATATAACAGAAAATAGAGAGGGCATAAAATACTTCCTTGCAGAACACCACAAGCTATTTTTTCTAGTTATGATTCTACCCTATTGACCATAACTGTTTGTTTTCTGTCATCTAAATATATTCAAACCATGTAACTAATATGACTTCTATACTTTTCAGTTTCTTACCAAGAATTTAAAATTTCATGATCTGTGATATCAAAAACTTTTTGAAGCTCTAGCATATTCATTCTTGTATAAAGACCTTTGCCAGTTTGGTAATGGTCAAACAGATAAGAAAATGTGTATCTGTGAAGTAAGTACTAATAAAGTCAGACTGATATTCATACAATAGGTTATTATCAATAATACATGGGTGTCTACTTGGGGGAGGGCAAAAGGGAGCAGTTAACCCTCCCACCCCCCATGATTAAAAAAATATACACCTCTGTCTGCATGGGTTCAAGACTCAGCTTGACCAACATGGGTATGTGAGAAAGCCTGCCAGTAGTTTCCTGTAGCTCAGTGGTTTTTTACAGCATCTTCCCAGGCTCTTACTCTCCCAAAATATACTGGCTACCATTTATTTATCATGTGCTGAGAAATGGTATTTAACCCCACAAAACCAAACCAATCCAACTTCACATCTTTCATTTTTCTTATAAAGACATGTAATCCATGCTAATTTTAGTTCATCTGAAACTGGTTTGTTTTCTATGAACAAGTTAACAATATAAAGATGTTAACTGGAATGTTACAGCAATAGCACTAATTTTGCAATAGCACTATTTTCTAAGAACCTTTCATGTATATTTATAATCTATGCCAGTACTTTCAGAGGGTTTAGATTCTACAATTTTTTGTATATAAAATCTTCACTCACATATGTAAGATTAAAAGGATTTTGATCCAGCAGTTGTCTATTATAAAAGTTTTTCATTCTGTAGAATATGTGTACAAATGAAGTCCATGTTGGGGTAGCAATTTTTCAACAAAGACAGAAGTGATACTTGTAAAAAATGTTTAATATAATTTACAATTAAGGAGGGTAATAACAGCTTGTACCATCCATATTTAGCATAATGTCTGCAGAACGTTTGTATAATGATCTTTGACTGAGATCTTAAATTGCTAAGATATCATATGTCGTCAATGGCTCTGTTCTTTGTTTCAATCTTACCTCTTTTAATGGAGCTATGCAATTAATGATAGAATTAAAATATTTCTCAACAAGACCTGGTAAAACACCATTTACATTAACAAAGTTAAATATATCATCCTGTCCATACTTAATAATATTTTCAGTGATTTAACTTTAACTGTATAATGCTTATTTATCTGGCCTTTACTAATTTTCCCATACAGTAAATAAAAAAGTAGTCCATAAAAAACCCATGGAGATAGTAAGGATATATGTAATCAAATTCCCCAAATGACATCTATAGCTGAAATGCTTGGTACTGCACACTGTCATTATCTCTGATGACCTGTATGACTCATGGGCTGCTTTAATTAGTTTGGTATGTTAGATAAAATTTAAACTGGAATTTAAGACAGCTTTTATTAAATGTCATGCTGTATATTTATTAATAATAATACATGTTTTAGGTAGGATCAGCAAAAAACACAAATAGTAATATCTATATAAGCAATCAAATAATATTGATATAGCATATATATCAATATGTAAATAAACAGTTGTAATAGAAACATAAAAGTATATGAAGAATAACCCATAAAAGTTTATAAAAACTTATTTCCAATCAAGTCCTGAAGGGTCAAAATTTTTGGGTAGGGTACATTTTGGAAATTAAAACTGATATATTCAACTAAGCTAAGAAATTACTATTAAGTTATCTAAAACTTTACATCAGAATTTAAAATATCACTAAAATCAATTCATTCTTGTAAAATATTCAATTCTGTTCCCTTAATTTGCTTTATTTCTAAAGGTATGACTTATAAGTAGATATTTGAAATATTCTTTATAAAACTGGTTAATAATTTGCAGTCATTTATGGTGTTATACTGCTAACAAATAGTTTACTAAAATAAAATTTACTTCTCCTTAAGTGACAAAATGGTGAGGACCACTAATTTTAAAAAATTCTGGCTCATGTAAAGTGCACATTTCTCATAAAAATTTTCTACTGAGCATGATTTAGTCTTAACTCAGTTTTACTCTGCCCAACATTGTTAGCATTTCTACACTTTCAAGTTCATACTGTCTGATGCTTGATCTGGGTTCAAGGTTATTCATAAATCTTAAAAGTTTTATGCTGCTATTCTGGAGTTTGTTTTTGAAATTTTTACCATTTCACAAAGGACAGGAGTAGTTGAAATTACATGTATCAGAGCAAAACATAAAATTTTTTTTTTAGTTTTCAGGGATAAACATTAACCTTGTCTAAAGATAACTATTAACTTTTACTTTTGTAAGTATACTATTGACTATCCATTCACATGAAAGTAATATCTATATAGAGACATAAATATTTAATTCTATTTTGATAATTCATTATGTGGCCATTGTATGCTATTTTAAATTCTCAGTTTTTTAAAAAAAACTACTTTTTGCCTTGAGCCAAACATATAATGATAATTTGTTGTCAGTGAGCCAAATTTTGCTAGATTCTAGTTCTTTTACAAGCTTTTTTGAAATGTAACTAGGATCCAGATATGAAAACAACATTGCACTTTCATCTCTATATAATAAACGCTTATAATCAGAGCATTTGATAGTTACCTTAGTATGCATATAATGCAAAATTTAGAGGTCTTAAAATAATACCTTGAGGTACACTAAATGATATTGTCCAAGATCTGGATTCTGTATTGTTAATACTAAAAAATTGTGTTGTCTATTTATTAAATATAATTCAATCCATTCAACAGACGTAACTCTTAATCCTAACAAGCATTTTTTACACAATATATCATGATGTACCATGTCAAAAGCTTTTTTATGTTGAGTATGATCATTGTTGAAACTTTTGAAGTTTGGACCTTAATATAATCAAAAAGATGTATCAGACATTTGTCACCAGAGTACATTCACCCAAAGCCTGACAATAGTTCATAAAGTAAGTTATCCTAAGTTTTAAAAAATTCAAGTTGAACTCTTGTTAGAATCTTGGATACAATACTGAATATACTAACAGGCTGGTAATTGTTGGCATCAGCCTTACTATTCTTCTTGTAAAGAGGTCTAACTGTAGCTAATTTAAGTTCATTAGGCACAACACCAATTGATTTTGCCAAGTTAACAATACAAGTAATTGCATTGGTAAAAACACTGACACCATCTTTTATAAACACTGCAGGGATATTGTTACGGTGTGTTCTTTTACATGCTCCAGGGTTACTCAATTGTTTGTTACAAAATCCTAACTTACACATTCAAGTTGGAGTGTGTTATTATGAACACTTCATGCCTTGTACAATGAAGATTGTGGTAATTTCTCCATGAGTAGATGATACATTAGTGAAGTTGTTGAAATAATGGATTATGGCAGTAAACAACCATCAATAGTCACTACAATAGTATCCTTATCTTTTGGTTTTGAACTGTAAATGAACTATTTCAACTCTTACCATACTTTGTTCGGGTTGTTTTTATTTTCTTGAACTTTGTTACAAAAATAATTAAATTGTGCCTCTCTAACATCTCTCTGCACTCGATTTCTAACTTTGCAAACATTATTATACACAACAGCATTAATTTTATATTTCCCATAAATGTTCAATAACTGATGCATATATTTAATTTTCCCACATTTTCAGTAATTTATCCATGGTTCTGTTCATTGTTTTAATTTTATTTCTTTAAATAGGCCAATCTCATTGAGAAATGTTGTAAACATGTATCGAAATGTTATCTATATAGTGTTAACATCTATAGCACTATAGAGATCTCACCAGCTAATTTGTAACTATTATGTAATAAATCCTTCTTAATGTAGTTCTTTACAGTTTTGAATTTTTCTGTGTTGTGTTTCCTGATGTGCCCTAATTTTCATAGCAAAGAAGGTAAGAAAGTGATCTCTAATGCCTATATGGACTGTCCCTGACTGGCAAATTTCTTTTTGGCAATTACATAAAACATGATCAAATAATGTTCAAGCTGACATGGCAAGATATTCACATATTTTGTACATATTGTTGACACTAATAAAAAAATGAAATCACCAAAAATTAGGAGTTCACAATCTAATCTAGATCTGACCATGGCTTCTTCAGAGTTACCAAGTAAATTGTACTGCTTTGACGGTTTATAACAAGCACGAGTAACATTTACATTTGGATAATAATAAGTCAAACCAAAGAGGATCCAAGTTATCAGAGTTTAAATCTGGTCAAGGGGAAAAAAGTTTGTAATTTAAGCCACCACCACAGCTGTTTCCATCTTTCCTAATGACACAGTTGTTTTCAATTCTAATTTCATTATGTTACAATTCTATGGTCTTAAACTAAGTAATTGAATGAGCAAAAACCAACAAGTTTTGTAAAATTCAACAAATAATTGATTTCTATAGAATACAAAGTGAAAGTTTAAAAATAACTTACAGTATTGTGAATTAAATCCCAAATAGTCCTAAAAGTTCTATCACAAGTCTAAATGTATGAAGTTCCAAATGAATTCCATTGGTGTTCCAAATTAATTCCAGTACTGAATGTGTTGATGTACCTGTAGTTTTGAACATGCTAATGTGCCACTGGCCTGGTGTGTGATGTCATGTTATCAGTCTTTTGATGTATTACAATAATATAATCCAAAATGTCCTTATCTGAATTCACTATAATTCCAAATTAATGTTTATTTCAAGAATATTATTAAACACGAATAATTGGAATAAATAAATACACCCAAATGACAAACTGAACACAACAATAAGACTGATTCTGCTTCAGACATTAAGGCAAGAATGAGTAATTTCTCAAGTAAAGAAGATTATATAAAAAGCTAAGACACAATAACAGAACTAGGATGTAGGTCAGTCTCTTTTATAAAATATTCAAAGTTATCAACAAGTTTAGGAATTTCCAAGTGAAAAACTTAATGTCCTAGACTCAGGTCCAAGTAAACATGTTTAACATTAATAATGATCTGAATATTTAATCCACACTCATAAAGAAATATTACCTATATACTGTGTTGTTCACAAAATCAATGTTAATGGTCAGGTATACCACGACCTTGATTTTGGACAAAGTCAGGAACAAAATACAGATGTCAGTTGTACATAACATATAATCATTAAGAAAGCAAACAAATAACACAGATTAAATATACATAACAATTGTTAGTGACAGAGTCATCAATCCATGTCTCAGGGTTAGAACTGCAGTGAGTATTAGATTTCAAGCAAGATAGTTTGTGTATAAGTGATGTAGCAGTGACATTTATAAAGTGTAGACTTAATTTCTGCTTGAAATACTGTATGTCTTCTGAAGCTGCCAGGGATGGATAAGTTGACATGGGGGTTGGTATATTTTTACAGGAATCATGTTTATTGCTGTTGGATGAAGGTAGGAGTCTAGCTGAACATTCATTACAGCAAAAGGAAAATCTGATTTCTAAGACAGGTTTACTGTGTTGAGTATATGTTATGTATCCAGTGCATTTGATATGGGTCCATCAATCACGTAAGTTGCAACTGATTCCCATACTTCTCGATGCAGCACCAGTGCCACAATGGATGTGAGGAAATTTTAGACTGCCTCCTGTTGGTAGTTGCAGGATTATAATGCTATGTTATGCTTCCTTTACATTATCATCAGGCTCAAGTCTGTATGATAATCTTGCATGATCAGGAAACAAGTATTCAAAAGCGAACGTGTCTATTAAAATATTTATTTATATTATGCTTAAAATCCATTAAAATAAAATTAAAATCAAAGGATAGAACTACTGTCTGTTCTGAGCTCTGACCGTGCTGGCCTCTATCTTTCTAAAAGTGTAACTATTTTATTATACCTCGTTATCCTGTGTAATCATGGCTGTCGCATTTCCTTCTTTCAGATCAGCTCATTCTCAGTAGTTTAAAACCTTCTCCTTTGAAAGTAAAGAGCGTCCCGTTGTCAGGAAGTTATTACGAGTTAATTTCCGCTTTCACTCTATCGCCTATAACATGAACAAATAAAGAGTTGACGGGCATAGTTCCTTTTTAAACTCCGAATGTAGTCTACTTTGTTCACTTATTTTCATGACAAAAATTACCGTGTTCTTTTTTAACCGGAATGTACCATTGGTAATTTGGTGGCATTTTAAATTCTAACCAAAATGTATTTTTTTGGTGTATTTGTCGCAAACGGCCTCGTTACATGGCGATTATAAACTGGAATTTAAATGCCTCTTGGTAAATCTTCAAGCCCCCACAGAAACTACTTACGCCTTGAGTCTCGAACTGTGTATGTTGATGTAGTGTAGTTAATATGAGATAGCTGTGTATTATACTGAATCGCAATTTACCATAAGATCTTTAGAAATCGATACCAGGATGTTGAGGTTTTACTATGTCAACACATTCAAGTGCCAGAAAGGGCTTGCCGGTGTGAAAATGAGTAATATATAATCCAAACGAAAATGAAGTTCTTTCATTGAACTTAAAGCATCATGTTCGATTTAATTTCAAAAAGTTTAATATTTTTGACAATTTGAGCGAAGTCGAGTTAATTTTTCATTCATGCCAAAACAAAGACCAACAAGGTACTGCCAAGGGACCAGTTACCGCCATTTTATCCAGGCTTCTCAACGCGTTCTTAATAATCAGGAATATTTGAAACTTGTAATTCTAACTAATTAATCTCGACCTATTTTACGAATATGTCAACAGAAAAATGTAATGAAAAACTTACAGTCATGCCTTACAGAATATCGTAAAGTATCCCTAACAACGAGCCCTGTCTTTCTCAGTGACAGTACCAATTACCGACAGTACCGTTATTCAGATTAGAAATTCAGATAAGATTCATTTCTGCATAATAACAACCAAACATTCCTATTTCATGTCGCAGAATTCACTTTCTTCAAAAGAAAAGTTCTACTTCACGAACTATTAGCAATCAAAGCAACCGATGGCACCTCGGTAGTGTTGACGGAAGCCGACATTATGATTCGCACATGCATCACAATGATGACCCTAACTATAATAGGGTTGTATCAAAACCTTATCTTGTTTAAAACTGATAGTCGATATCATATACACCATTTACAGTTGATGTAAGAAAAGCAGTAATTATTTGCTTTGTCCATATAACTTCTTAAAAAACTTAATCTTTTCTTCAGCATTAAAAAATGACATCTTCAGTATCAGTTTTGGAAAGCTTAAAACATGTATATAGAGAGAGAGAGAGAGAGGTTTGCATAACTTTGTAGGTTGCACATACTTATAAATCCTATATTCGAAAGGTTCTCTCTTTCATCCAGTAGTTTACAAACAAGTTTAGAAAAATAACAAATGAGAATTAAAATTGTCAATCAAAACATGTATTAAATGTTCATTTCCTTCAGTTTAATTTGATTTGGTAGAGCAATAGGTACAGATAAAGTAGGTTTCATCGTCTTCCTCATCTGTTAATCCAACACAGGCCAGGTGATTCCATTTCTTGCATAAATCGCAGCAAATCCAGTGTACATCTAACTCCTCATCAATAGTAGGTGTTTCAGCCTCTTCACATATCTCACATACATCTTTCTTTTTATTCGTGCTTGATGTTTTTCTTCCATTCTCTGGGTAACTTCCTTTATTTTCTTTCTCTGCTTCTCTCTCTTTCTTTCATGCCTCTTTCTGTATTTTCCTGCATTCAATCTCTTTTCTTCGTCTTTCTTCTTCTTCAGTTTTGTTAACAAGCTGCTGATAAAATTTATCACTAATTATCACTCTTGCCTCAGTGATGCATCTTCTTTTTGCTGTTTGGGGCTTTGCAGGTACTGGGGAAAAGCTCTGACAAAGCTTCTGGGATAATGCCTTCCTTCACTAATGGATTATCACCTAAGTAAGATCCACACTTGTCACAGGAATAATTGGATGCAGATGATGAAGTTGTAATCGAAGATGTTGAAGGTTTGGCTTCTATACATGTGGAAGTAGTCAGATCTGGAGATTTTAATGTGTCAGTTTCAGATGATGTCAATGGGAACTGGTTAGAGGTGACTTTGTAGATGAATTTTGATGGCATAACTTGCGTTTTGTCAGTAACATATAGATTCAGAGGATAAAGGCCCAACTTTTTTAAACTATCCTTAATTTTGGCTGGAGAGCACAGTTGATCAACTGCATACGACAAAATAACTGGAAACTTAGCTTTGTTGATGTTTTGATGCTGATTGATGAATCCAAGATTTAGAGCGATGGAACTGAATTTCATCTATTTCATTCTATTGTACTATTCTATTTCATTCAAACTTGAGATATTTTTGTGATGACAAGTCCATGTCACATTAATTCATTTACTTTCATCAAATAAGTATTAAGCTATATGAGTATTTATATAAATTATAGTGTATGGTTTGGTATATATATATATAGAGAGAGAGAGTATATGCGTGTGATAATAAATGGGAAGCAAAAGTGAATAATAAGCTGGTGTTTTGTTTACTGTTGTACTATTCATTCAAATGAGAGATATTTTTGTGATGACAAGTCCATGCTGCATTAATTCATTTACTTTCATCAAATAAGTATTAAGCTATATCAGTATTTATATAAATTATAGTGTATGGTTTGGTATATATATATAGAGAGAGAGAGAGAGAGAGAGAGAGAGTATATGTGTGTGATAATAAATGGGAAGCAAAAGTGAATAATAAGCTGGTGTTTTGTTTACATCCATTTTTTTATAGGTGATTTTGAGATGACCCCTATACTAAGAATTATTCATGACCAGCATTACCTTCCTATAGGAACGCTGTACTCCATCATTTGTTGGTGCAGGCATAGTAATGTAAGATCGAGAGATGATTTGGTGTGTATATTATACACAGTGGCCATCAAATGGATATTTTATTCTTTGGAGGATACATTTATGGGTGCATAAAAGTTTTTACAACGTTTAAATAGAAATGTCATCTGTATGGATCTGAGACCCCATATCCAATTGTTTGTTATAGAGATTACGTACGTACAGAAGCGACATTTATGGAATAAGGTAAGCCCCCCCCCCCATGTGTACATAATTGAATTTAGGTCACTTGAGTTCACCAGTAATATTTTTCTTACCATTAGAGCTGGAAATTATTTGTCTTCACTGGAATGAAGGAAACTGGTCTTGCAAAATTGTCTTCATGCAGGAACGTAAAAAAAAACGCATGTGAGCGCAAGAAATATGATGTTGGCGGTAAGTGGTCACTGGCAGTATCTGGTCCCTTGGCAGTAGGTCTCCTTTGTTTTTCAGATATTACTGGTGGCGGAGACCAAAGGTGCTTGGCATAATTTGTGCTGGAGTTTTCAACTTTTTTTTTGCAGACTATTGGGCCACTTGCTAGTAATTAATAAATTTATTAATAAATTTATTTTGACCTTTGTATGCGGATGGTAATGTGATGGTTGATGGAAATTTAATGTGTAATTTACTTGAAGTAGTTCTTTAACATACGATGTGGCTAATTTAGGACTAATTTACACCGAAATTCAAAGTTAACCCCCCCCCCTTCTTTTCTACATGAAGTGTTTACTTAAGCTCTGTTTATGTCGACCATTTTACCCATCAGTGCATGCATCCACTCTCTGTGCATATCGGATAGTCCAGTCATGGCACGTGTGTACATTTCATTTTATATATTCTTTTCGACTGGTCCAGCATCGGGTCGGGCGGAATCGCTGTTTGCAGTTGTTGAAGCTTAGTACAGTCACCATTGTTTGGCGTTAGATCGGACTTGTGTGTCCAAAAAGTTACTCTATCGAGACGATATAATCATCTGGTTTGTTTTGGCATACAAGATGGTAAGAAATTCAACTTGGCCCCATTAATTACATCATTTATCAGATTATTTTATACTTTCCTAATTTCCTTCGTAAGTTTAGTCTCCATCCACCTACAACATATCCTTCATTTGTAACTGCTTATTTAACTAATTATTTACTTTAAATAAACCTTATTATTTTCATTGGAATTTTATCTTTGCTTCTTGATTTCAGTAAGTACTAATTTCACTTTAATGAAATGAGCTATCTTTCATTTTCTTCTATCTCTTGTTCTACTTTTAGAACTTTCTGTCCTACTTTCTCTCTCTCCAATAACTAAATTATATCACTGAATACCCTTTTAAAAGAAATGAACCCGGGTTAGAATAAATGAAAAACGTGGGGACTATTTGAAGACTTCACTCTATCCGTTCGCCCACTAACTTCGCTGGTGTGCATCCCCACCTTTTTTTCCATCAAGCAGAGAAAGCCCTATTTAGATTTTGTAAAGAATTGCCCCCGTTACAGTAAGTTAAATCCCACTTTTGACCCATAGCATTAAGTCCTTCAGAACACTCACTTTTATGCTATAAATTAATTCATGTCAGAACAGAACACCTGTTCATCCATCAGTTATTTACACAATGTTGAAATTGCAGATGCATGTGTGGAAGGCGCATCACCCCAAGGTAAGAGTACTGACAGCTCCATCCCACGCATTAGACTGTTACTAGTGATATAGTCCTCATTGTCTAGACGTCTTCACGCATTACTCTTACCTTGGGGTGATGCTTCCTGCTACATATGTGTTAGCATTTTAAATTTCTGATGCTCCAGCACAAATCATACTTACACATGTGGTCGCCAGCAACAGTAAATGTCAGAAGAAAAAAAAATGGAGTACTACTTGTTGGTCTAAAACAAAGTAAAATTAGCTTTTTCTAATGACAAAAGTACAAGTATGTTTGACACTAGCTGTTTCAGCCTATAAGTATCAATTTTGAGTATTAATTGCACATACCTTTAAATGGTGATTATTCATTTTAGCTTACTCAGCATTGATCAGTATTTATTGTAAGAGTGGTACATGTATGTATATCCTTTGACAAATGCATCCAACACAATCACATACAGTTAAAGTATGTCAACATGTTTAGAGGCCAGCCAGGAAGTGTGATCTAGTATCAGCCAGATTGACTGGTACACTATGATTGGACAATGAAAGCACCATGTATTGAAAAAATATTGGATCAGGAATAAGCAGACTTTGGTAAAACTAATTTAGTGTTAAATTTTGGAACAAAAATTAATATTTTATATACGTTCAGCAAAGGTGACTACATGACTGTTGAAGTACAATTTAGCTTTCGTCTGGTCAAAGTGTTAATTGCCTGTGAGCGCATTTTAAGATTGGTAAAATCTCTTCTGTGGGAGCCTTCATTATGAGGTAGAGCACTAATAATAATACTATTACTACTGCTATTAATAATAATGATTATTATTATTATTATTATTATTATTATTATTATTATTAAATAGGTAAAACAGTGCTGGACATCCAGTCTTTCAAGAAATATTGAAATTTATAGTGCTACTTTTTTCGAACTGCTTGGGATATAGCTTTTACATACCAGACATAGAAAAATTCATTTCCCAACTTAACATTATTGTTGGGCAACCGTTATCCTAATTGTAAAAAATATTTTTAAAAAATGATTGTGTTAAAAATGATGAGATTTTGTGATGAACAGTTGATCATTGCATTGTCCCTCTGGGTTCCAACACAGTCTGTTTTGGTAAGAGATGCTTTATCTATATTTCAGTTATCATTTACTTTTGGTTGGATATATATATGTTATATATAACAATAATGATTGGCATTCATTATACCTCATACATTTAACCTTGAAAAGGAATGCTATCCCATGTTTTATTAGATACATCCAACTCAGGACCACTTGTTAACTCACAATAGTAACCAGTGGAAATTGTACTGATCCAGTGGATTTGTTAGTGCATGGGTTATAGCAATTGATTGGCAAATTGACAGATTTTAGAATTGTGGATTGGCATTTACTTCAGTCCTTTTTGTATCAGACCTAATTAAATATATAAAGAATAGTGTGATGTCCAGTATATTAATTATCCTTTATTCAGAAAGCACAAGCATCAAATAGTTTTATACAAAGATTACTCGATAAGTACAAGATAACACTTTTTTTTGGATGTCATAATCAAATTTCAGCTAATAAAAGTATTCTATTTGCTTTGAAAATCACTGACTTTAGAATGTTCATCAGATTGCTAAGAATTTCCATTGTTGCAGCCATATTTTAAGTTTGCGGAAAAAGTCACCTTTGAGACCAACCATTTTTAATTGGGGGTGTGGATCAGGCCGGGAGTGAATTTTTTTTTTATATTGTTGAAGAAAAGAACTAGTATATCTATCATTTTTGTTGAAAAAAATATATCTCATTTGAAAGAAAAGAAAACCCATATAAATTTACCTCTGAATGTTAACTCCATAAGTATAAATATGGTACAGAATTTATTGTCATAGAGTGTTTTGTCTGTGAAAAATGTCAGTATATTTTTAGAAATACATGTAGTCAACAAAATTGTAAGCAGGTGCTTATACCATTTACAGTCAAGAGTAGAGAGATAATGTCGATATTTAATTGATCATATGTAAAATTAGTATGCGGGACTAACTCCATTCATCTGTAAATAAATTGCCCCATATCAGGTATTTCAAAAGTAAGTAACATGAGCAACATATAATAACTATGTAATTTTTGGTGTTTGTTTTATGCTTTTTGGGTTTTAATGCCATTTATCAGCACATGATAGGCTGTACATGGCAGCCAGCATATTTGATGGAGGAAAACCTGGGAAGAACATGCAAAGAACCACCAGACCATGGGAAGCTACTGGCAAAGTTTCTCACATACCTATGTTGGTTGAGCCAAGACTTGAACTTGTGTGGATAGAGGTGAGATGCATGAATAATCTGTAAATGTGAGTGCCTTAGACCACTCAGCCACCCTGGGCCCAATGAAATTTTTGGAAACTTTGAGATGTAAAATGAATGTTATGACATCAGATTCTTTGCTTATATCTTTATCATTCATGAAAGTTTTGAAGTCATCAGGCCAAAAAAATATGTTTATTTCCTGTTGCACTGGTTTTAAAATTAGGGTAGGTAGGTATTTTTTTAAAAGAAAATATAATGATTAGTATGTATAATGTACCAAGTGCTTCAAAGTAGTGGACAGAAACAGCTCAATTAGATGCACAAAACAATTTGGGGAAATTTTTTTAATATACCATGGGGAGAAAACAGTGCTAGGGTCAGCATTGAGAAACAGGGGCCGTTGGCCTCACATTTCTAAACCCATATGCTTAAATTTAGATCACTCCTTTTTTTTCCTTTAAATGAAGTTGAGAACGTAGATGGTTTCAACTTCATATCACTATGATACACATAGGCCAGATGATATTGCAAAGCTAAGCATGCTGGTACTGTAATTGGCATGGATGCCATTTGGAAAGTAGTTGTTGTTGTAGGGTTTTATGCCATTTTTCAACACAAGATAGGCTATACATGGCGGCCAGTATAAATAGTGGAGGAAGAGCCTGGGAAAACCCCAGAAAGAACCACCGATCCACAAGAAGCTGCTGACAAGCTTTCTCACATACCCACATTGGCTGAGCCTGAGACTTGAACCCATGCAGACAGAGGTGAGATGGCAGTGATCCATAATGGCGAATGCTTTA